>APFE030622910.1:77052-100139 GCA_000404065.3 Pinus taeda
GGAAGGGCTACTTGATGCACAACTCTTTGTAGTGCATGTCGTGGAGAGTCAATTTGAAGATATTATCCACTTCCTGATGGAAGAAACGGCTCCAAAAGGTTATACAAGTCAACAGAAGAAGGAATTGGTAATGCGCGCAACAAATTTTTATGTCATTGTAGGACACTTGTACAAAATGGGATTAGATGAAGTATTGTGACGCTATGTGCCAGAGTTTGAATGAAAAAATATCCTCGTTGAGGCACATAGTGGAGTTGTAGGAGGTTATTATGCGGGTAAAGCAACAACGCAGAAGATTCTACGTGCTGGGTTGTGGTGGCCAACCTTGCATAAGGATTCAAAAGCGTATTGTAGGGCATGCGATGCATGCCAAAGGACTAACAAACCCTCACGCAAGGATGAGCTATTGTTGAATCCGTAGATATCGTTATAGCCCTTCGAGAAGTGGGTGAATGACTTTGTAGGACCAATTCAGCATCTAGGAAAGAAGATAGGTGCACGATACATCATCACCGCGACTAAGTACTTAACCAGATGGGCGGAGGCACAACCTGTGGAGGACTGTATAAGCCCGATAGTGGAAAAATTCATCTTTGAGTACATGCTGAAAAGGTTTGGTTGTTCAAAAATGTTAATGAGTGATCATGGTACGCATTTTCTTAATGAGATGATTAGCGCGATGACAGAGGAATTTCAGGTTTACCATCAGAAGGGCATGCCATATTATTGGTAGGATAATGGGACTGTGGAAGCGTTTAATGAAATATTGGAGAGCGTGCTCATGAAGGTTTTCAATGCTCAAAGAAATGAATGGGATGTTCACGTGCCTGCGGTGTTATCGGCTTATAAAATGACTTGCAAGGAGTTGACTGGACAAATGCCCTTCAGACTGGTTTATGGCATGGAAGTTGTGATGCTGATGGAGTACATTGTACCTAGTTGCGCATAGCGGCATTCACAGGAATGGAGGATCGTAGAGCCCTGGAGGAGAGGCTCGCACAACTAACAAAGCTTGAAGAAGATATATTTGTAGCTGGATTCCATCAATAGGTTCAAAAGGAGCGCGAAAAGGCATGGCACGATCGGCACATCAAATTGCGCACCTTCAAGGTAAATGATTTAGTTCTATTATATGATAGAAAGTTTGATAGATTTCCAAGAAAATTTTGGATGCATTGGCTAGGTTCCTATGTCATTAAGGAGATTACTAATGGTGGAGAAGTTCAGTTGGTAAAGTTAAATGGGGAACCATTCCTAGGGCAGGTGAATGGCAACTGATTGAAGCCATAAATCGGTGATCCGACTAGATGACTACATGGTGGAAGCACAGCCTTAGCGCTCCAGGCAACTGAATGGAGGCACGGGACTATAAACACTGCCTGGGTTGAGGAGTTGCGCAATTGGGGAACTGCATGGAATGAAGGAATGTCACAGTGTTAGCAAAAATGTGTAGGGATCTGTGCTATCCAAGAAGGGATTGCATAGGGTAGCCGGAAAGTGACTATTATGGTCACTGTTCATGACTTGACAGTGGGAAAATGGCTAAATGGAGTGAGGGGGCGACATTTAAGTCGGAATTTAAGGGCAAGATCTATGAAAATCCACTGCCAATCCAACATTTATGAATGAATTTTTGGGGGAATGGTTGGATTTGAATTTGAAAATGCCTATAATTATAGGTGACTGCTCAGTGAAAAACACTTGGGATTTTGAGAATTGAGGTGTTGAGCTCTCAGGCATGCATGAATCGTGAGAGATTTGAAGCTTTGATAGCGAGTTCGGTGTTTGAGAGGTTGCCAAAAGAGATACAAAAATTGTTTTCAAGTATTATGTCGATGCCTGTAGAAACTGTGAGTGTAGGAGAACCAATGGCAGCTGAGGGAACTACCCCAGAAGTAGCAATGGCAGCTGAGGAAGCTACGCCGGAGGTTGAAAGCATCGAAGTACCGACAGAAGTGCCTAAATAACCAAGGACACTGATCCAGATTTAAATAGGAATGCAATAAATTACAGATATAACCATAAACACATAGATGCAGCAGAAATAATACTTCATTTCATTAATGTAAAATACTGAAATATGCTTACAAACAACAATGGAAATAAACCAGCTAAGGCGATGGTAGCTTATCTTTGAGAAGAGATGTGGTGGCTACATGCTTCTGAACTGTGTTACAATGAGGCTCGAAGGCCTATTTATTGTTGAGAAACAATGGAAAACCACTCACATCCCAAAAAATAACCCTAGAAGATGAAATGCCAAACTGTGGGCCTCGTTTGGGTAAATTGGTACATCAATTTCTCGGGGTCGTAACTTTGGCACCCGATCTCCGTTTGACGCGTACAATAGTTCGTTAGAAAGATATATTCGAGAACTATAACTTTGGGAAGAGCCACGCCAGTCCATTGACCCATGTTGCTCCCAAATCTCCCAAAAAAACATCATTTAGGGCCTCAAAACGGCTCCAGAAGTTCAGGACTCGAAAAACTGCTAAAACTAGTAAATTGTGCTACAATTACGGAAACTGAAAAACTAAAAGAGATAGTTGTGGGGGTCCAAATGGGATAGTTAAGTGGCCACCAACATCCACCTAGGTAATTCCTCCCCCCTTAGGAAGTAATGGTCCCTATTGCGTTGAGTTCCTCCCTGAGATGAGGAAGCTTCTGCTGAGCTGGGTTTCTGGTGAGCTGTTCTGCAATCTCTGATGTGTCCAGTAATGGTGGGAAGCATGGTCGACGACGGTCCACATTGAACACTCGGTGCAAGCGAAGGAATGGAGGAACGTTGTGCTCCAAAGCATTATTTCCCATAACCGTGGTAATGTTGTAAGGACCATGTCAGAGTGGTCTGAGCTTTTGATGGGCTCTTGTCAGGCATTCTTTCTGTAGATGAAACCAGACTTTGTTGCTCACTTGAAGCTTGTGTGGTAACCCTGTGGGTGAGGAGAAGTTGTTACTCTATTCTTTCATGACTGTATCCCTCTTTTGCTACTACTCTGTGGAGGAACCCTTCGCTAGTGTCATGGATGTGGTGATAATCTTTCCCTTTCTTTGGGAGCAAACCAGACAGATGAATTTCCTAGTCTAGGAGATGAGCTTGCTACCTTTCTTAATAGTGATCAAAGAGGTGGTGGTAGGTGGAGCTACCTCCGGTATCCTGTATAATGAATTACACAAAGAAATAATGACAACATGAGGCCTTGACCCATACACAACATTTCACCTCCACAAGTATGGTTGGCCTAATAATACATCACAAAAATCCAGAGGTGTAACATCACACAATACCTCGTCTGTGAAGGGCTTGATGCTGTAGGGAAGGCGACACAATTGGTGAAATTTGAGATCTCATCCTTTGTGAAGCCACTCGATACTGTACGACTGTGGGTGTGGTGTAGTCAGTAGGCCCAACCGCTTCATGACCTCTATTGAAATGAGGTTCTTTTGGCTGCCACTGTCGACAATGAATTGCAACAGTGAACCTTTCACCCACATATGTGAGTGGAAAAGACTCTTCCCCTCCTTTGGATCTTCAAGCTCATTATTCTGGATCTTGGTGGTGGCAACAATGGTGCTCGGCTCCATGTCAATGATCTGCTTCCCTTTTCCATTCCCCTTATTGGGTTCTGAATCAGGGTCGGAACATGCATCTGATTCGAAAGCCTTCAACTCGGCCACCAGTGACTGTTTGGTCCGACACTCACTTGCGTTGTGAGTGGGGCTCTTATGGAACTCACACCACTTTCCTTTGTCCTTCTTCGACTTTGGGGTGTTTTTCTATTCTTGCGGCTTCGACGGGTTGTCTTGGATCACCCTGCCTTGGCTTTGTCCTTTGGTCTTCGGATTTGCAGATCCAAAGTCTCGCTTCTTCTATTTGAACTTTTTCTCGATTTTGACAGTGTATTGGTACGCTGTGCCGAGCGAGGAGATGTTCAGGAGCGCCATCTCTGGATGTATCTGTGTAGGCAGCTGCAGTATTTGAGTACCAAATGCAGCTCGGAGTCCTTGATACCCAACTGTGTGCAAAGGGTATGAAAAATGTTTGTGAACTTCGACACATCTTGGTCCCTTCCCTACCGCAGCGTAGTCCATTTGATGTATTTGTCCTCATAGCTTTTGACAAGGTAGTATTACTCCTTGACGACATCCTGGAATGAATCTCAAGTGGGCGCGGCTGAAAATAGTGAGCCCGTACTTTCATTCTTCTACCCATAGTAGGTTTCCCACTTGTCCTTGATGTGGGGGGTTGCTTTGAGAAGAGCAAAAAAATCTTTTCCTGACTCGAAAATTCATGAATAGAAAAATACCCATCTAGCAGATTTAACCATTTATCTACGACATCTACATCTATTTGACCCTCGAAGAGGGGGATTTCAAAATTAACTTGTACCTTAAAGGGTGTGGTGTTTCCAGAATAGCTATTGGAAGCCAATGCGTCACCTCTGAGTAGCTGCTGAAGGATCTGGGCAAAACTGTCCATCATCGCATTCCTTTGTCGCTTGAGGGCTTCTTCAAGCAAGATTTTGATAGGATCTCCAGCCCCCTCATCTTTATTCTCATCCACCATGGGAGGTTGTCAGGATTTGTGAGGCTGGTCTTGTAAAGGTTCGACCAGTTCAAGCCCTAACTCCTTATATCTTGACCTCATTGGGGACATGCAAAGAAAAATAAAGAAAAAGTAGACCGCTCTGATTCCACTGATTCAGATATAAAAAAGAACACAATAAATTACAAATATAATCATAAAAATAGAGATGTAGTGGAAATAATACTTCATTTCATTAATGTAAAATACTGAAATATGCTTACAAACAACAATGGAAATAAACCAGCTAGGGTGATGGTAGCTTATCTCTGAGAAGAGATGTGGTGGCTACATGCCTCTGAACTGTGTTACAATGAGGCTTGAAGGCCTATTTATAGTTGAGAAATAATGGAAAAACCTTCACATCCCAAAACCTAACCCTAGAAGATGAAACACCAAACTATGGACCCCGTTTGGGTAAATTGGTACATCAATTTCCAGGGGTCGTAACTTTGGCACCTGATCTCCATTTGACGCGTACAATAGCTCGTTAGAAAAATCTATCTGAGAACTATAACTTTGGGAAGAGCAACATCGGTCCATGGACCCATGTTGCTCCAAGATTTCCCAAAAAAATTTCGTTTAGGGCCTCAAAACAGCTCCAAAAGTTCAGGACTCAAAAATTGCTAAAAATAGTAAATTGTGCTATAATTACGGAAACAAAAAAACTGAAAGCGACACTTCTGGGTGTCCAAATGGGATTGGTGGGTGGCCACCAACATCCACCTAGATCAGACACCCAGGTTGAGGCCTACACCAACCAAGGAGGGTCCAAAATCAAAGAAAGATAAACAAAAAATGCAACATCCGGTGCGCACATCACCCATAAAGCACCCACAGATAGGAAAGCCCATCACACAGGAGAAGGGAAAGGTGATTGAACTAGAGCTTGAAGCCGATGTTGAAGGACTCCATGTGGGTGTGGACGACATTGATATGGGGGTGGAGGATGTTGATGTGGAGGGGTCTGACCCCATTTATAAACTGCCTGAGTACATTCCTCCGTGCAGAGGCAAGACAAAGGTTTCGAAGGATATTGATGAAAGTAAGGTCACACTGCACACACCCTTACTACTCGACCAAATTATCTTTGAAGGACTATGCTTGGGGCGCATCCCCCTTTTAAAATTGGAGGACTTGGATTTGGTTGATACATAACACTTTCCCTACTTAGCGATGGATCAACTCATGTACTGTGTCTTCTACAAAGACTCTGGTGTGACCATGCCGGAGCTAAGGAAGTGGTTAAAAGGGGTGGATAAGGCGAGTCTGTTAAACATGATGTGGGTACCACATTACAACCGCACACCCATAACCATGGTAGTGATAAAATAGCGGCTGTTCTTGGTGCATGATGGATGTTTGTGGCTAGAAGAGCCGATGCCCATCATTGACATGCTGATCCATAGGATCACTTAGCTGTCGCACTTGGGAGAAAATATGGTCATGGCATTTTGAAGAAAGATAGGTGTGCGTGACCTCGCTGAAGCAATGAAAGACAAATTAAAACTCACTAAGGAGTCGTGCAGCTATGCCATCACAATTATAACTGACCCTGCACTCAAAGCAACAACGCAAATATTGGCAGGAAAGACTATGTGAAAGTGTTCTGCAGATGAAGTGCCGGTGTTGGGTTGTGTTATATGCTTTTAGGTTCCCTAGTTAACTGGGGGGTGGAGCCCCCCATTCGTTGCGCCAATTGCGTAGTGGTGGGGTCACAGGGGGTTTGAGGGGGGTGGGTAGCGCTCCTCTACGGGGTATGGGGCAGTGACCCAGGGAACTTTTTTTGGGTCCCTATATTAGCTGGGCGGACCTACTTATGGTTTTGTGCGTGGTTTTCCCACATGGCTTTGGGCGTGTGTTGGGTAATAGAAGCCCCGCGCAACATTCATGGGACTCAAAGCCCACAATTTTGGGTAAAGACTCTGCGGGATGCATGGAGCGTGATTTGTAATAAGTCAAAGTCAAAGGGGTAGTCTGCCCAAAAATAATGTAAAGAATTGTAAGTTTAGTCGGCCCGCCCATGGATCGTGGTCCATGGAAGGGTACAAATAGAACAAGGCTCTATGGGTAGAGTAGCGAAGTTTTGGTATGATTTTTGGATCTGACAGGTGATGGGAAAAACATTCTGAAAGTGCATGTAAGTCTGAGTTGAGGTTTGGGTAGAGGATAGAGGCTCTGTAGCTGTGTGCGTGGACCCCTGCAGCTGAGTGCGTAAGGTGGATCTGGTTGTACTAGTGATAAGTGGAAATAAATATGAGTTCATTCTAAGAATTATTTGTGATCTCTGAATTATTTCTTATTTGGCATTTTGTATGCTTAATAAGACTCTTTTGATTTATGCACAATTTTTTTTTTTTGTAAGCTTAGGAGAGACCCTTTTATCTATTGCCATAAATTGAAACCACTACATGCTTGTGGTGATCTCAACCCGCCCCAAGGGGAAACCAGGTTTCTTGACCACCTGAAGTTTTTAATAGCTAGCCAAAAATAACAAGTTCTTAGTCTATATTTCCAAGCTTTATATACATCAACCTTATATCTATTAAAACTGTTTTTTGTCTGCATATAAGATTGAACAAAAATCCTACAAATAACTAACTGAAACTAGAACGAGACTTTATAAAAACTCCAAAAAACATGCCTTTTCTTTACTGGTTCCCTGCATATTCCTGCTGCTCCTTCTCCTTCTTTATTCCCAATCCGCTCGCCTGTAGCTGTTGCTGAATTTCTTCCAGCCTCTTATCCTGCATGAGCAAGGTGATTTGTATGTTCCTCATCTCCTTTTTCAGATTTGGGATCCCCTGGGATAATTCTGCCATTTCCATGGCTACTTGTTCCATAGCCTTGGCCAGAAGCCTTTTCATTACCCAGTATACGTGCAGAGATTGTTTATATAAGGTCATTCGACCGCAAGTATGACCCGGATTCGGAAGAAGATACACCCAATCCTCCATTTCCTCCTCCGACTGAGCCTGTATTGCCTCCTCTTCCAGATGCTCAATTATCCTTATGATTTTTGGATTGGTCTTCTCATAGTAATCCCTCTTAGCTGCCTGCACTTTCCTCCCTATCATTTTCCTCCCCTTCCTGACTGTCCCTGATGCGGTGGCCTCTCCATCTTCCACCGTTCCTTCTCTGCACCCTCGTCCTCGCCCGCTTCTTTCTTCGACTCCTCCCCGTCTCCTCTGTCCTCCCCTGCCTCGTCGACCTCGTCCTCTTGCCAGTCTCCCGCTCTCCTCTCCGTCCTCCCGATCCTGGTTACCCTCGCCATCCTCTCTTCCTGTTTTCATAGTTTTTTTCCCCACTGATTTCCCGTTCCTTCCGAACTTTTCAATCACTGGCTCGCCTTTCTCCTTATCTGCGTCGAATTCGTCACTCTCATTCTCTGAGTCATCATACACTAGGATAAATATCTTCTCTGTATCCCTCTCCATTACGCCTTTACCCTTGACATCTCGGTCCCCTCATCCCCTCATCCCTTCCTCTGCCTTGCTCCTCATCGATCTGCCTGTGTTCATGCTGCTTCCCTCCGCCATTCTTTCCTTGCGCCTTGGTTTCCTTCCCTGCGTCCCTGTTCTCTCGTTCCGGCTCCTAATTTCTCCCTTTCTCCAGGCTGTAATCATCGACTTTTCGCCACCCTCTCTCGTTCTTCTGCATGCACTCCTTCTTTTCATTCTTTTTCGCCAACCCTTCTCCCTTATACCTCCCCTCCTTCTTCTGCTCTTATGGCTCGCCTCCCTTTCCGCCTCGCTGCCCAATTCTCCCATACCATCATTCACCTGTCGATTCTCTGACACCCTGACAGATATACCCTCGTCCATCGGTACTCTGCCGTCTCCTCGCCTTGAGATGATATCCGTCTCCGTGATCCGCTTGACCGTGCTCATCATTACCTGACCCTTGCCTACTCGTTCCTGCATGCCACAACGTCGAACATTAATTATCCTGATTGCTACCTTGCTCATCTCGATCGGGAGTCTCTTCCTCATCCCTATATCCTGTAATTGATTCATTATGATCATGGGTAATTATGTTTTTTAGTTCTCCCCAGCTCTAGTCCTCTTCTATCGAAGGCTAGCTACTGTCCAATCTTCTGACCGGCTCTTTACTCCCCCAATTCGCCAGTAGGTCTGCAGCCCTATTCCCTTTACGCCTCACATGGTTTATAATTTTATACTCGATTCTACTTAGCAAACCCGCTATGTCTTGGATAATCCCCACTGTCTTCCAGCTTTTCGCCACTTTCTCCCAGCTCTTTCCATCCTTTAGTTTGCGTGGCATCCCTATTGTTACCTGCGAATCTCCTTCTATCTCTAGATTCATGTATCTATTTCTCACTGCTATTCTTAATCCCTGATGTACCGCCCACATCTCCGCTTCATTATTCGTCATTTCCCCTCCCCATTCTGCAAACACCCACCTTGTTTTTTTCTTGTTGTCCCTGAAGATACCCCCTAGGCCTGCTGGCCTTGGGTTACCTTTAGACGCCCCATCAAAGTTCAGTTTGATGAAATGCTCTCCAGGATATCTAAATTGGTTGGGGCTTTGTATTTGAGAGCCGATCCTGTTCTCTTTTCTGGGGTAAATCATACTGAATTCCATATTTAAATTGGATACTATTCCTCTTTCCTCTTGGTTCATTCTCTAATCCTCCTCTTCCCATGTCTCGGACATAACTGTTTCCTTGATCGATTTACATACTTCCTCCCATATTCCTTCAGGTTGACAACTTTGTCCCCGAAAGATCCTCCTATTTCGTTCTTTCCAAAGGAACCATATTACGAAGCCCACTGATAAGTTCCATATTCTTCTCACTACTATGCTAAGGAATTGTCTTTTGCCCCATTGTATTATGGTGTTCTGAATGCTGTTTGGATCTCTCTTTGTCTTCCCGAAAAGTAATATGATCTTCTCCCATAAATTTCTAGCAAAAGGACATTTATTTAATATATGTTCTTGGTTTTCATCTTCTTTGATGCATAGGCTGCATCTCGAGGGTCCATAAAAACCTCTCTTCTGGATTTTATCCCAAGTTAGAATCCGTTCCTTACTTACCAGCCATGCAAATATTGTGATTTTCAGCCACCACTTTCCTTCCCATATTATTCTCCAATCAATCGCTCCATCCTCCCTTTCTTGTTTTGTTGTTAAGTAGTAGGCTTCCTTTACTATGAATGTTCCTTTTATTGATCTTCCCCACCTAAGAATGTCCATTCCTGATCTAATTTTAATTTTCCTCAATTCTACCTCTTTAGTATATATTTTCTCCAGGTCTTGGTTTATATTTTCAAACAATTCCTCTGGTTTCCTCCAAGTCCTCCATATTTCATTGATCTCTCCATTCTGCCAATAATCCCTCACATACTCCAATCCTGCCCTCTTCGCTTTCTGTTGTACTTCTTGTAAGGTTTGTATCTCTGACAATTTATCTCGCTGCTGCCACCCATCCTCCCAAAATTTGGCGCTGCTCCCTTCACGGATTTCCCAGAAAGCATGATTGTTGACCACGTACCTATTCAGACTTGCCAATTCCCATATTGAGGATCCTTTTGGGAATTCTCCAATTCTCATTCTGCCCTCTACTGTATCAGGCATATTATATTTTTGTGCCCATATTTTCTTCCATACATCATTTCCTCCTTGTACCCACCTCCACCATAATTTTGCTCCTAATATCTTATTCAACATTTCCGGATCTCTTATACCCAGTCCCCCTTCCTCTTTTCTTTTCACTAGATTTTTCCATGAGACTAAAGCCCATTTCCTTTGTTGTTTAGGGCCCCCCCATAAAAATTTCCCAAATATTTCTTTCAATTTTGTGCACACTCCTTTGGGCACTGCCCTAATGGATAGGGGGTAGATAGGAATCGATTGCAGGACCGATTTAAAAGAACAATTCTGCTGGCTATGTTCAAAGATCTAAAGGACCAAATTGCCAATTTGTTTTTTATTTTATCTATCACACTCTACCATTTTTTCATCCGCGTATGATTTATGTCCAGCTGATTCCCCAGATACTTAGTAGGGAGATCCCCCTGTCTGAAGCCTAAAGTTCTGGTAAGATGAGCCTTGATAGGATCAGGAGTATTAAATATGAATGTACATGATTTTTCTTTATTTATCTCCATTCCAGATGCCTCCATAAAAATTTCAAGTATTCTTTTGATGTTCCTTACCTCTGTGATTAATACCTCTCCGAATAGCATAATGTCATCTACAAACTGTTGATGCGTTATTGTCATATTGTTTCCCCATGGTTCTAGGCCTTTAATTATTTTTTCCCTTAGCTCTCTTTTGAGGTTTCTCCCTAGCCCCTCGGCTGCCATTATGAATAGAAAAGGAGAAATAGGGTCTCCCTACCTAATTCCCCTTGTTGCATTAAAGGTATTCGTCGGGATACCATTTACCAGTATTGAGAAAATCGGTGTTGAAATCATGCTGTAGACCCATTCGATCCATCTCTTTTCGAATCCAAATGCTTCAAGAACCACTCAGAGGTATTTCCAGCTCAAGCGATCATAGGCTTTTGACAGATCTATCTTCATCATCATTCCTCTCTGCTTTTTCTGATTTAGGGAATGAATCATCTCCTGAGTAACTACTAATCCATCAAGTATTTGTCGGCCCTCAACAAAGCCAGTTTGTTCAGGTGAGATGATATTCGGGAGTAAAGGCTTTAATCTTTTTGCTATCATGTAGCTATAATGTTATAAATGACATTGCACAGGGCTATTGGGCAAAAACCTTGAGCATCCTCCGACTTATTGCTCTTAGGGATCAAAGTTAGAAAGGTCGAGTTAATACCTAGCTAGATCTTTTGCTTCATTCTTGATTCCTCTACCGCTTCCAGGACCTCCTGTCCTAAAAAGTGCCAACCTGCTTGGTAGAATTCCACTGTGTACCCATCCAGTCCTAGAGCCTTTCCTTTTTTCATATTCATCACAATTTCTTCCACCTCTTCCATAGTTGCTGCCCTCATCAAAGCCTTATTCTGTTCATTTGTTATGAGTCTTGGTATTTCCTTGCAAATATATTCTATTGCTTCTCCTTGTTCCCTCTATGGTTTAGTGAGGATTTCTTTATGATAATCCAATATAACTTTTTCAATCTCTCCCTGTTCTATTATCCTTTCCCCCTCTGCATTTTTGATAGAAAAGATCCGATTCCTTTGTCTGTTTTGGACCATAGCTTGATGAAAAAACTTGGTATTTCTCTCACCTTCACGCAACCATTTAATCCTTGACTTTTGTCTCCACAAAATCTCTTCCTGTTTTCTCCTTTCCTCCAATTGGCTGATTATTCTTCCCTCCTCATTACTCCTCTCTTCATCCCTTCCTTCCAAAATTATTTTTTGTTGTATTTCCTCCATTTCTTTCTCTAATTTCTGTTTTTCCTCCATGATGTTCCCAAACTCTTCCTTATTCCAATTTTTGATTTTACCCTTGATTTCCTTGAGCTTCAATTGGATGGTATGCATTTTCCCCTTCCCTTTAAATCTACTCTGAGTCCACCATTCTTCCATTTTGCGTAAGAATTCGGGATTTCTGAGCCAGAAAGCCTCAAATCTAAATGGTTTCTTACCATTGTTCTTCTTGATATCAATTTCTAGTCTGATTGGCCAGTGGTCCGACCCTAGTCCTGGTAGAATTTTCGCTTTTATGAATACATCTCAGTTCAAAATTTGTTCAGACAAAAGGAACCTATCTAATCTCGAGGCAATCTGGTTTTTTCCTCCCCTCCTGTTATTCCATGTATAGACACCGTTAGTTGTGGGAATATCTACTAGTCTTTGATCTGTTATCATCTCATTAAACTCCTCCATGCTCTGATCCGGTCTTCTTATACCTCCTTTCTTTTCTCCTAACTCTCGAATCATGTTAAAATCCCCTCCTATTATCCATAGGTTTCCAGTGTGATTCGTCTTATTGCCTGCATGTTCTTGAGGAATTCCTTTCGTTCCCTGGGTATGTGGGGACCATAAACCCCTGAAATAAGAATTCTTTCCTCCATTCTTGTCAACCTGAACAGACCTATTAGTATTCTAGGGAAGCTAATCCAATTCTCAAAAATTACCTCCTCAGGGTTCCATATAATTGCCAGACCCCCAGCTGAACCAACCGCATCTTGAGCCATTACCTCGTATTCAGGCCTCATCCTTTTCATTATTTCTTTCAGCTGTTGATAGTCCATTTTCGTTTCCTGAATTAACATTATGCTTGGTTTGTCCTTCTTCAATCTCTCTTTTAAATATCTCTGCTTGCCCTTACTGTTGAGCCCCCTAATATTCCAGCTTGTAACTATCATTTATAACTTTTTGATGGTTGTTGAAATACCTCTGAAAAAGGTATCACCCTTCCTGAATTGACTATTATTTCTCCCACTGCTTGGATCGTTTCATTTATTGTTCGTCTTCCTCTCTTTCTACCCCCTTTGCCAATACCGTCCATTCCCAGGTTTTGGTTTCCCTATGATCCTGTTTGATCTATTCCAATCTCTGAAGTACTGCCTTTCTTCTCCTTGTATTTCTGGAAAGCTTCCTTATATTGTTGTTTATGTGATTCTGGGATGAATATTTCATCTAGGTTCTTACATTCTTGAAGCAGTTTCTTCATTATTCTTTCCTCTTTGACTCCATTATCTTTTCGATTGTCTGATTCCTTCGGAATTTGTTCTACTATATTCTCCTGACATCCCCCCATCTCTACTTCTGCTTCTCTGTTCTGACTTATACTTTTTCCTGTTGTCTCTATTATGATCTCCATTGGTGCATTTTAATTATCCTCTTCTGCCTTCTTTCCACCCTCGGTTTCTTCTTCCTCATCCTGAAGGACCTGAAACTTGTTTTTGTTTTCGACTGGTATATTCTTTTCCTTTGGTTGGGCTCTCGTTCCCTCCGGCCTTGGTTTTTGCCTTCTCTGAACCTCCTTAAAACCCTTTTCACCTGTATCCGATCCTTCTGCTCTCCTTTGTTCTTCCTCCATAATTCTTGTTGCTTCCCCCTCTTTATTCTGTGGGCACTTCCTGTATAGATGTCCATACTCGTGGCATCTTCTGCACCTAAAGGGAATATGCTCATAATCTATTGGCTGCTGCCATATTTCATCATGGTATTCCACCTCTATATACTTCAGCAGGGGCTCTACTATGTTCATGTACACACATATCCTTGCATAAGATGTGTACTTCCCTCTTTTGGTCGACTCTGCCACCTTTACGAAAGCTCCGATCGAGTTTCCAATCCCTTCCAATATATCAGGGTCCCAAAACTCCGTTGGTAATCCAAACAATCTGACCCATATGGGGGCTGCCAACAATTTCTCAGTATCTAGGTTGTATCTATCCTCCCAGTGTCTCATAAATAGTCCAACATTGTTCATAAAGTATGGCCCCTCTTCAAAAATTCTTTCCTTGTCCTCTAGGTTTGCAAAAATGACTGTAAAGAAGCCCTTTGCTCCTAGTTTTAGGTCTATATGTCCTTTTGGCCTCCACCTTAGTTGTATCCATTTTGTTAAATCCTTTTCAGATGGCCAAAATCCTATAAACTTACAGATCAATGCATGATCTTTCATATAGCATCAGTAATCTTCTAGTTTATTGTTTGGGATTACATACCTTGGTTTTTTCTATGCCCTAGGTAAACACCTGTTTCCCATTCTTGCTTGCCATCGATTTCCCAGCACTGGCACATCTCTGTTGCTCTCTTTCTGCATTCCTTGCTACCCTCCTCCACTGGTTTCACCTGCTACCACGTTCCTGAAGGAGGGGATCTCTCCCCTCCCCTGATTTCCTTCCATTGATCCCTTCTGCCCCGCCCGTTTTCTTTCTCCCTCTCGCTTCCCGGGTTTCCGTATCCCTCCTCCGTGACTCTGAAGACACTGTTCTCTCAAACCCTAATCGCGCTGCATTAGGTCCGCTATCGCCTAGTCAAGCCCTTCTATCCATGGTAAATCTCTTACTGATTTATGCACATTATTAAATACTTGTGAATCTGGGTTTAATCTTAATATGTGAACTAGATAAATGTGATAAATTTTTTCTTAAAGACCACTCTAAAGTAGATAAGAGTTGTAATACCTCTTCCACTAGATAAGATCAGTAGACTGCATGAGGTATTCAGGATCCACGCGAATACAGCGCAGTGCGAAGCTGCAGAACAGAGCGCGAAACCTCCAAACCACATCAAGACATCCCAAGGGTGCAGAAACCTGGTTCTAGCACCCTCCCTTGCTACCTCGGGTGAGACCTTAGTCTGCGCTTCATGTGCTATTGCCGAAAGGGCCAGTAGCTGCGGGATTTGCTTGGCTAAATAATTCTTTCGAACCTGGGTTAGGCCCATATAAGCCAACAAATGGTTTCGTTGCCAGGACCGAGATTTGCTTAAGGGGTGTATGATGTAGGAACAATGGAACCCTACAAAGAAAGAGACTAAAGAGTGGTGGGATTTGAAACTCCACGAGTTCGCAGTTCAGGAAAACAGAAACCCACAAGTATCAGAGGAAGATTGGATGGATTGGTATATATTCACAAATATTCATGAGATCTTCTTTTCATTATTCCCGATAGAGATGTAAGAGTGGATCGCAAGGCTAGTTGACAATGTGGGAAGGTGTAGATTGGACCAGATTATTGTGTGGACCTCGGAACTGGTGCGCAGGCTAGAAGCCACCGAGGATCAAATCATGCGCGCAGTAGATCATTGACTGGATCGGGTAATAGGAGGATTTATCATTGAATTCATGATAGATACTACTGTGAGCTATAGTGAAGTGGAAAGGTGGTTTCTTCAAGGACCTCGAGGTAGGTATATCAGATCATTGAATACTTGGATTAAGATGCCGTTATGTGAAAAACAGATGATGCACGTTTATTGATGTTTGGAGTAACACGTAGCAGAAGGCGGTACCGCGGAATGGGAGGAGTAGAGAACAGTCCTTTAGTTTCCATTTCTCAAGAAAGCGAGGAGGAGCTCACGAGGTTCTCACCAGGAAGTGTGGTCTAGTTGATCAGGGAGCACTTCCCATTGATACCACCTCCATCCACGCCACCACTCGCTTCACCTACATCAAACCCATCCACTCCAATACTGACCCCACCTTCAACCCTGCCACCACCAAAAGTCGGGATGATGAGCGCAATCTAGCTACCAACATTTAAGGGGATAGGAAATGAGGAACCAGGTTGGTTCTAGTTTGTGATAAAATCTGTATGGGACACTCAGGGCATCACAAGTGATAAAATCAAGAAGGCTACCCTGGTTAGTGCGTTGCAGGACTACGCATTGACCTGGTACATGAAATATTCAAGTGACCATCCCAATGAAGGATTGGTAGCAATCTAGGAGGCACTAAATAAGGAATTTGGGTGACCCAAGTTAGAAGAATAGTCAGTTATTAGGTTCAAGGAAATTGTAATGATGCCTAGTGAAACCCCATGGGATTTAGATCAGAGGTTGAAAAGTACCATCTGCGAGGCCAACATGACACTAATAGATGAGTAGCACTGCGCTTGGTTTATCACCTCATTAATGCCATATCTGAGATCGGCTCTGTCGCAACAAAAGATCTCAACCCAAGCCAAAGCACTGGAGGCAGCGATGCGACTGCACGAAACCCCAATACAGGACCCAGGGTTGGGAGTACAACAAATCCAATCGCAAATACAAAACTTATGTTTGGAGATGTGGAGCTTAAAACATAGACAGACACCTAGGACTGAGGTACGGGAAGAAGTATGGTGTATGAAATGCAAGGGACCAACCCATGACAAAGACCATTGTCCAATCTTTGTGAACCATGTGACAGGAGGGGGGCACATAACATTGCGACTAGAGGTACAGGTTGGGCCAAGCATAGCGCCCGCACTCTGGTGCACAATATATGAAGTGGGAGGAAAGCATGCTGTGGACAATTGTCACCTATTGCCTAGCCTACGACAGCCCCCTCCTCAATGCTTATTTTGTAACTTCTATAGAATGGTTGGCCACGAGGAAAGAAAATGCCGCAGTTACCAAATGTTGATGGATCGAACACCTGCATATAGGATGCAAACAGAGGCAAGTGTGTAAGATCCCACCACACCATTTGTACGGGGAGGGTACTGGGGGCACAGATGGGGCCTCAGAGGCTTAGGACCTAGATGAGGACAAGGGAAATTAATTTGGTGCAATTGTGGAGGGCTGGGGCATTACGTGCGAGATTGCATGAACCCGTCCAAAGCCTGTTGTTCTTACTGCTACCAATTTGACCATGAAGCAGTCAATTGCCCCACGCTGATCGCTCAAATGTGAGAAAAGGGGGTGCTCCCGACCAATCCCACTCAAAACATCCAGATGATGAAGGTTGAACCCCGTGCAGAGGAACCAAACATAAATATGATGCTCCGGAGTGGTGCGACCAGTGGAGAAGATAAGGGGAAACAACCAAAGACGGATGCATGTGTCTAAAAGGTCCCCCCAAAATAACTAGACTTTGATTTAGAGCATGTGAAGGAAACCTTTATGGAAGCCAAGAAGAGCTTAGTGGAAGATTCTACGTTGGGGAGTAAGGATCAATTAGGATCAGAGAAGGATACGTCTATGCTAACTACCTTCTTGGAAACATGCATGAACTTAATAAGGTATGCCAAAGCGGTAAGGGGGTTATAGGAATTGATAACTCGGTGCGTGGGAGCTGATGAACCGTGAATGATCCGAAAATTAGGAAAACATGCTTTGCACACTGGACGGGAAATGTGACTAACAGTCTAGATCAGGGACTATGAGATGGATCAGGTTGTTTTAGATTTGGGGTCCGATGCAAATGTATTACTGAACCAGACTTGGGAATGCATGGGTGGGCCTCCATTGCAATGGTTTCCGATTCAACTAAGGATGGCTAACCAACAAAAGATTATGTCTATGGGATTCCTGCATGGAGTTACAGTAGACATTGATGGCGCCAGCACCCAAACCAATTTTGAGGTTATCAAAATTGTGAATGATAGTAACCCATATCTTGCACTATTAGGGATAGATTGGGCAACAAATATGAATGGAGTCATCAATCTCAAAATACACAAAATGATATTCGAAAATAAATCTCTCCGCGTAGTGGTCCTGTTGGACCCAGTAGAAGGGGCACAATATACCGAGCCAGTGCACAACACAGACATCAACGATGAGTTGGATTGTATCTACCAGATTACTGCACATGATTAGGACAGGGTTAATCTGACAGCAGATGGTCAACTCTCATGGTACCGCGATGGTTCTTGCACGTCAAACTCAGATGAAGAAGTTGAACGATGGCAGAATTGACTATGTGAAGTCATCAGACTGAATTGTAATTGGATGGTGACAACGGGAGTAGAGGAACTGCCGAAGATATTCGCGAAAACATTCTGCACAGCTACTATTTCTAGATAGACGATCACCTCGAAGATGCGAACGACAGGAAGCAGATGTTGAAGGAAGGCATGTGCATAGTCGAAAGCACAAAACAAGGTTTGCATTCATCACCAGCCGAGGCTATAGGTGTCTAAGGTGCGGACATCTACCCAAATTGGAAGTAGTAGCTTGAAGTGCCCTCAACAAACCAATGCCAAGGTTGGCAGAGGCTTAGGGAAGTTGCAGACACCATGGGTACGCTGGGCTTGCAATAGACAATAGAAGGAAGCTCGGAAAATATTGAGTGGCCATGGACCCTCCAACACCGATAAACGAGGGTTACAACTAAAGAAGCGAAGTGCACTGCAGAGCATAGGGGCCCCCAAAATGCATTGCGACATTGCTACTGTGGCTACGCCCACACTCACGTAAAAATATAAACCCCAGACCAATTACCCAGATGCTTCAAAAGTGCTCACAGCCCAGGCTAGCATGGACGAGTTGAACTCACACCAAAGGTGCGAACCCCTGACTAGCAGTAGAAACTATAGTCTTAGTGCCTCGGGTAGTTGAAAGAAGGCGCGGGACTATAAAACAGTTTATGGAAAACCGGCGTGGAAAAAGGAATCTTCACAAAGCTAAGTATTTCCCAAGTTCATAGCTGCGCCTCAAGGATAGTGATATCGGGGGGAAAATTCAAAAGATAACCATTAGCCATAGGGGCCCTGACAGGCTAGTCAGATCACGTCAGATAGGAGCTTGCGGCGGGACATTAAGGCGAAAGTTTCAGACGAGATATGTAGGGATTTGCCAACTTGAATTGCAAACGGGTGGAAGAGATTTTTTCAAATCTCATAGCGTGTGGCCGGTACTAGATTTTTGGCGCTTTGAACTAGCAAAAAATAGCAAGTATGCGGCTACCAAGCACTCCATGAGTACTATGGCAAGAACCCGAACATGAGTCGCCGAAGAAATGCAGTTGAATAAAGAAGATCCCACTCAAGTTCCTGAATTTCCTAAATCCCCACGCACCCCGCGACCCAGGAAGAACAAGCAGAAGATGGGTCCAGTCCAGGCCTCCCCAAGATTCAACAAACACTCGGCAGGTGACAAAGGCAAAATGGTGAGCGATGAACCGACTGAGGAGGAGGATGACCTACAAGACTTGATCGATCAAATTGACGCACAAGTGGAGGAAGAAGAACCTATGTTCTAGTTCCCGTCATTACCCCCGTATATTTCTCCATGGACTGGGACGACCAATGTAGCAAAAGACGTTGACGTTGCAAAAGCTACACTCTAGAGCCCGCTTCTTTCGGATGATATTAGGTTTGAAGGGTTGCTAATGGGGTGCGTTCCAAGCACCAAATTTGAAGATTGGGACCTAGCAGACAACAACAAGTTCCCTAAAATAGTTGAAGGCACGCTATTACGACAAAAGTGGTTACTAGGCGTGGAGAGGGCTGTAATGTTGAACCTCAGGTGGATACCTCACTATCACCGCACAACCATCACCATATTTGTGATTTGGTAGATGCTATGTATCATCCATGATGGACATCTCTAGTTGGAAGAACCGATCCTGATCACAGCCGACGTAATCCACTGGATGACGCACTTGCCATATAAAGGGAATAACCCTGTAGACATAGCCAGAACCAGTAGTGAGGGAGGCCTCACCGAATAGTCAAGGCAAGTACCATATGGATAAAGGAAAGCAGGGGTATGTCATAGCAAGCATTAGTGATTGTGAAGTATGAGTTGCCACTCAGATCCTAGCTAGTAAACTTATGAGAAAATGTTGCGCAGATGAGGTGCCTGCCATTGCCATCGTATTGGCAGGACAATATGCCAAGGGGGTTCAGTTAAATTGGGCACAATTTTTATGCAATGAATTTCTGACCAATTGTCAAGAAGCACAGGACAAAGGTAAGACCTTTCATTATGCATGGTTTCTCTTATCAATCCTTTTGGTTATAGGTGACTTGCCGCAAGAGAGCCAGTTTCCCAGTATGATATCTTTCACTTTGGGCTACAAAGGATGCAGCAAGGGTTTCCATGATCTGGTCATTTTGGACGTCCATGTAAGGAAAGATACGAACGCGAATTGCTTGAAGACCACGCATATCCCCAACAATTTACAACAATTTTCAAAGCATGGTCAGGTTCAAAGCAGACATGCATTACGTGTATATCTGCACGCGGAAGGATCTAGAGTGATCTTGGGTCACACTTCTATTCTTTGCAATGGATGATGCCATTTACATAGTATTAGCAGCATGGCCCTTGGAATGGTGTGCCCTAGAGAAGACCATTCTCGACCAAGTGGCTGCCCAATAGTAGAGGAAGGAATGCCAACAGAGACTCATCCAATTGGCAGAAAAAGCACAACAGAAACAACAAGCCGCTTTTTAGCAGGGGGCTACCATGAGCCCAATAAAAACGAAGAACTAGATGGATCAGTGTCATGCGAAAAGAGTTATTTTTGCGGACAAACCTAACCTCCCTAGGAGTCTAAGACTCTCTAGTGACAAACAAACCAAACAAGAGCAATCCTTCTCTAAACACACGTTATTCTATGAGAGATCAAGTGTTTTCCGATCTTACCATAGGTCCAACGCTTGTTGTAGTAGTCCAGCCTTGCTGATCCAGATGAGCTCCTCCTTCACTTTAAGACCTGCATACACTAACAAAGCAAACGATTACATAAAACCTGAATATTTCATAAAACAAAGCATATTCATCACATAGACCAAGGAGTACATGAAATAATTCATTAACAACAAATCATTGAGAAGAATGGACTTATTTGTATTAAGGAAACAAAAAAGGAACCATTACAACCTGAGCCTTGGTGTTGTGCAAGCTCCTCCCAGGGTCCAACAGGAGATTTCCTCTACTTTGACAAGCTCACCCACTTCCAATATGGCAACAAGAAAGGATGGTAAATCTCTCCTCACAAGCTTACAATGGAAGTCCTAATTCCAGCAGCATCTACCCTTTGGAATGTTCAGCTTTTAACCTCCCCTCCCTTGGCCCAATGCCTGTATTATAGTGTTCTAGAGGAAGTTATTCAGTTCCAACATCAATGGGATACTCCCTCTTTTGGATGAGGTAGCTCCTCTCTTGATGGGATAAGTTCCTCTATCATAGGGATGCATGAACCATCTGGAGGCACTCAATACACGTCAAACACTCTTCTAGAAGGCTCTAGAAGTGACCACAAGTAACTTTTTTAAGATGAAGCTCGCGCCTTTTGACCTTTACAGGGGTACGCACCCATCCTTTGGCTTACAGAGCGTACAAGTACGCAGGTACAGTGAGTTTGGGATGCGTACACGCAGGCAAGGAAGGTAGAGAGAACCTGTGTACCCAGAGATAAACATGATTTTTAATGACTTTCTCTCTTTTTTGAAGTTTGACATGGAGAGCAGAGGTATAAGGCTTGACAAAGAGGATAATATGACTATTGATGGAGCCATATTAACTGCAGATAGTCATGGTGACAAATTTCAGTGTAACAGATTGCCCCCTAAAGTGCGAAGCCTGTAATAGATAAGGGTTTTATATCATCTAGGAAGGGTGAAGTACTTTATCATTTCAAGGATTATCTCGTGGAGAGCCTAGTTAGAACCTGCAATTTTCAACACAAAATACATGTATAAGATTATATCATCGCTGAGGTAGGCATTCCCATACTCAGATCAAAACTTCAACTAACAGACTAACTATTCTGATACAAGAATGATTTCATAATACATCATAATCATAGACTCGTGTAGACACAGTATGGACGCAGCCATGTGTTTATAATTGGCCTACAATATAATGAATACAAAACTCCTTGCAGCCTGGATGGTGGAAACTAGATCCAGGGTCTTCATCTCTACTTCCCGAATCGGTACGATTCTAGCCATGTGAATAAATGAGTCGATGTCGAACATGGTAGGAACCACTTGATTACCAGTCAATGATGTAAACTGTTAAAAAGCGTCAGAGAGACCACCAGTGATGTCAATGGTTCTCAAAGTACCCAGCACAATCCATGAGATGTGAATGAATGAGTCGATGTCGAACATTTCATGGAATCCTTCGATCGCAAGTCAATGATGAAAAATGGCGTCGAAGGCGAGAAACCTGCCATTGATGCATGCAGACCTCAAGGTACTGACGATTTCTAAGTCAACTCTCTAGATAATGTGCTGATGTCGATAGAAAGCGACTCGTCGCAGGCAAGCCCACAACACGAAATCATAGTTCAAGTTGAAGAAATGTTGCTGCAAGGACTGACTCAATGATGACACAATGAATGATAGGTATTTTGCGGTTGAATGTTTTGTTTCAGACCTCTTGAACACAAAACGACACAACAGATGGTTTGGTGATAAATGATTCAAAGTCGACTCCCATAACCCGGCTAAAGATGTCAATGATTTGGTCAACTGTGAGGTAAAGGATTTCCCAACCCAGGTGAATGAATAAGTGTCGTGTTCAAGAGTGGTAGTAAGGTTTTTCTTGAGACAAAAAGATATCAAATAGGCTCATTCTTCTCATTTTTTCCCCACCATTTCTGGCAAGTACCTCTTTATTTTTTACGAGCTTGAGGAGGATAACATATGCTTGTTTGTAAGCTCATCCTTCGGATGAGTCCAACTTAGTTTTTGATGTGAACCCTGAGAAGGAGTGGTCCGTTCCTGTTTGTAATAGAACAGGTCCTTTACTGTGAAATTTTAACGAGTCCAGTATAGGAGAAACTCGGCGCTTTTCATATTTAGAGAGTCTGAAAAACTTAGAAGACTTCAGATTGAACTTTTTCGTAAAGTTGTGTCTCCTAAGCCCGAAAAAGTATAAAATAATACCTAGGAGAACCGCTTGATCTTGCGACCAAGGATATTTTCATAGTTAGTGCCTTTGACTTGAAAAGTAAAAAGCGATCAAGGACACGTCGTTTTATTTCCAATATCGAATTTGAAACGACAAAAATCCGGCAATCTTTCTTGTTTTTTCGGTCAGAAAAGGGCTGTAAGAGGACCGTCTTTTAATTCCGTTTTAACGAGTGTAAAAGAAACGCTCGGCAATCTTTTCAGTTTTTAGGAGTCAGAAAAGGGCTTAAAAGATGACTCTGATGTTTCATTT
>APFE030622917.1:0-26180 GCA_000404065.3 Pinus taeda
ATAGTCGTCGATGTATAGAAGACGATGCCCTCTAGACAACCACCCCTATGGCTGGCGATCTGTTTTCAAGGAGGCATTTCCGCATAATACACGCAAAAAAAACACAATACAATCACTCGAGCTAACTGAATGACCAAGTTTTGACTGATGACAAGATAGTAAGACCCCATAATAAGAGAGGCTAGTAGGCTAAGAGTGACAACTGGTTTGAGTGACGACCCCAATAAAGACTTTATCGAAGGAGTGAGTATCAAACAATTCCACTTCTCTACAAAAACTCCATAATAAATTAGAATTGAATTTAATAATGAGTCTCCCCAAGCTCATTAACTAGATCAGAATGCTCGAGCTAGGTATTCCACCATTATTGCACAATGTTTTCCAACTGTAGGCTGGAAATTTGAAGCTTCATATCTCTACCAAGTTAGGAATTATTTTAGTGTAGACAGGGAGTTTGTGAAGCCAAGAATCAACAACCTCTCCATTCAATTGGCATGAGAATTTTGGAAATTGAAATAGGGTATTGAGTTTCATATCTCCTAGAGGGCCCCTTTGTTGTTGTAGAGTGAGAAGCTCATGGAGAGACATTTCTAAGTCGTGAATTGGTGATTCCTAATTGGAGGGATGTCAACGTGGAGGCATGGTTTTCATGCAACCAAAGAAAATAATACTAGAAAAGAATGTTGATTGAACCCTGAGAATGGTGTGAGAATGCTACAACAAAAAGCTCTAAAAGAAAAAACAAAACAAAATAAAAAAACATAAAAAAACTAAACAAAACCTTGATCTTTCATTGAAATAGTTGGGGAATTGATGGAAAAGGTGCTACAGTTTTTGGAGGAAACCAACTACAATCTGACAAAGTGATACAATTATTCTATGCTCAGACTGATAATCATGAATTTCCATTAGCTTCTACTAGTTCTAATTTAAGTAATGTTGCAGTAGTGGAAAGGAAAAGACATGAGTACAGTGACCATATAGACCATGTACGCCCACCACTACTAGTTAAGAGGGAAGCATTATACGATGATGATTTTATACGAAGAAGAGGTCAAGAATCAACCCAACCTAATTCCTCCTGGGCTTTTAGGGATAAAGGAAATGATAGATTGGAAGCCTTGTATCACCCATCATTTGAATTGATTTTCAAACACGGTTTTGAGTAGGCGAAGGTGGAAGCTATAGGCCAAGGAAAATGGCTCATCGCAAATATACAAAACCCAAAAGGGTTTAGCTCTTCTATGCTTAATAGAGACACTTGGTCCAATGAAGGTGTGAGGGAGAAAATTAGTGTATTTTTCATTTTCTGGCAAATTTATGACGATAAGGAAGAAGGGTGAAAGGTGTTTGCCTATTATTATGAGTGATATTCCGCCAACACTTGTTATTGATTCTATCACTCGACAGAAAATGAAAGCTTGGATAGGCACCATCGATCCATATAAACTATTACGTCATTTGATACCTTATATGGATAAGTGCTCCAAGGAATTCAATGATCAAAGGAGGAGGAGGGTGACACCAAATGTTAATGATAATATTGCATAGGAACAATAGTACAACAAGGAGTGAAAGATGTTTTAGCTGACTTTTCTTCTTTGGCGATCAAGGAAGATAATCAACAAAAGGATGTAGTGAAATGAGAGTACCCAGCTCTCCTAGAGGATCCACAAGGCATCAACATCTGTAGGTTAGGTGTCTATTTCCCTGATGGCAAGAGAGTGTAGAGGAGGTTTCTGCAAACTGATCCCATACAGTTACTTTGGTCTATAGTTACCAAATTCGACTTTGGATTTGGATTCGAATTCAATTCAATACGAAAAAAAATCGACTCTCTAAAATCTAGTATGGAAAAAATTCGAGATTATACATCTTAAAAAGTATTCATAATATTATTTAAAAATCATTAATTTTCCAACATTAATCTAATACTGTTTAAAATGTTATAGACATTTTGACTGTATAATTACCCAAAAGTATTAAAAATAAAACGTATCGAATTTATTAACATTACCTAATGGAGAAAAAATATAAAATAAAATTTGTTAATAATAATAACAAAATTTCAAAGTATCTAAATATCAAAAGTAAATTTAAGATAATCTCCAAATACTAAAACTATTTCAATATGTAATATAAAACAATAACATCAACCCATTAATATTTGTCGTTGCCTTCAGTCACTAATACTCACAATTTATAATGGTTATAATTTCAAGGGAGAATTCAACCAGAAACTACTTAAAAAATATGGATTAACTGCTTAATTGCTTATAATTTCGACCGGTGACTCCTAAACTTATACTGCTTATAATTTCACAGTGGACGTCAACCAGTATTTGCTTATAATTTCACGGTGGATGTCAGCATGTCCTTCCTTTTGGAAAAAAATTCCAGGGTCACCTAAGATTATCGAATCATATTGAAACATCCATACCAAACAGTGAATCCAATCGTATTATCGAATTTTCATATTTTTTTGGCCAATTCGGCTGAACTTTATAACTATGCTTTGGTCCTTCTATTCTTCTCAAGTTAAAGAAGCCAGTGATGGGCGAAAATTTAGACTGGCACATGCAGTTCCTGGTGCATCATTTAAAACACTAGAATACAATAGCAACCTCACTTCCGACACTCTTCACATTCTAATACACTCATTTCCATGATGTGGGAATCGTAAATGGAAACCTTCAGGGTGACTTGAACATCCTGTCAAACTTGCAAAACTTTGGCCCGCTAGCATTTTCTCAGTTTATTCTTTTCTCATATCATATTATAGATAGTAACCTAGAATGCAAACACTATAAAGTAGGAGATGACCCGCCCGTAAAAACTGCAATACTTAAGCTTATGCTAGTTCAAGATTTTGTCATTTTATTCTCCTCATACATCATATTCTAAATGGTGACGTGGCAGATTTTTTCGTTTTATTCTCTTCATACCTCATATTCTAAATAGTGACATGGCACATTTCAATGTATAGTTTGTTGACTTAAATTTAAACATTTCAAAATATCAATGTCAACCATGGAAACTTGGTTCCAACATTCCCGCATACTGCTTCCGATGAGACTTCAGTCCAGGCTCTGTGGGATGATCCCAAAAGGGCCAGTAGTGTAGGGATTTGTTTGGATAACTAACGATGAACTTGTGTCAGGCCCCCATAAGCCAACATATTCCTAGCTTCACTAGATAATTGTCAATCCAAAAATGGCAGGCCCAGGTAATTTTCTTCATATAATGATTTATGTAAAAATAACACTTGACCAAGCCAATATGTTCATCGTTACACAAACAAATATTATGCAATGAAATAAAAAAAGTCATCTTATCAATCTTTAGATGCCATATTAATAATAATATCAAAATCATAAAAGCCAATATCCTTGTGAAAGCTTCTGTCATCCAGGAAAATCATCAAATATCAAGTCAAATCATTAGTCATCAAGCGAAAACAATAAATTTTCATCTATGTGAATTCAATCAATCCATAATCCAAAAACATGTCTATGAATTATCAAGCATCATGTCAAAACCCCAAACATTTCTCATCTATACCAATTAGCCAAATCTTAGTGAACCCTTGCAATTGTTATCAAATACTATCATACGCTAACTTGAATGGATAAATCATAATGACATATTGATATGAATATTTCGGTCACTCGCAAGCACAAGTTTAGCCAACATATTCACATTCTCTATAAGAATTCAAATATTCAAGCTTCACTACTCATAGAAATTTCTGTTGTCTACTCCATAACTATAGGACTATCATACTCCTAGTGCAATCCTAATTTTATGCATAAACCTTCTGTTTTTGTGTCATGCAGGCATAGCCAAATGCATAGGATTTCTTATGTGTTTTTGGAGGCATATAACCACACCGATAAGTTTTCATTCATGTTTTTCCGATGCAGACGAAAGGAAACCCTCTCTTCTCATACCATAACTAGTTGTAAACCAACAACACCATATATTTATATGTTTATTTAAAAAAAATCAATAATAAATAATCTTCCATACATCTAAATGATAATAGGTGTGGATGCTTTATGGAGATATTCTCCCTCTAAATGGGAAGCCACATTAGTCATCATCATTCAATTCATCAACTTGTTTATAATATTTTCATGCATCAACAGATTTGTGAGATCATAAAATCAAACAATATCATATAGTCATCACGGTCATAACATGTTAGCATCAAATACTTCACCATCACATACTTAATAGGATTATACTTCAAGAATCATGATAACCACATCACTTATTTATCACATAAATTAATCCGTCAAGTCAAGGAATTCAGTTTTACCATATGTCATAATTACTGAGCTCATAAAAACCTAATCATGGTAAAAAAGAAGATCTTGAATATCAATCTCATTGTTACACTTCTATAATCAAGGTTATCATGCTTACCACAATTATTAACAATAGTATCTAGTCACCATATAAAAAAAATGTATTTAGCTTGCTTCATAAAATCTAGAAATTCATCCCCCGGTTGCGGGTGACAGCACGATACAATGGGATGACATGGCTACTATGTGCCGCCCCGTGAACAATAAATATTGCAGGCACTCAGCCGTCAAAGGCTTATCACTGTGAGGTTCAAGCTCCAAGCATTCAATGCTGAGCAGATTGAAGGGATGGCAGCAATTATTGGGCGCTTCGAACAAAGGAATGTTGAAGGATATCAAGACAGGGCAATGCAATTTTCAGTTCATCGTCTCGGTGGTGTCAAGAAGTTTCGTTTGCAGACCAATTCGTCGCAGAGGCAGACCTGCTGGGGGGCGATGCGCACGCCACCACAAGCTACCTTCTGGGCTTCCCGACACTCCATCTCCGGTGCTTGTTCTGAGCGAAAGAGGAAATCTGAGAGCTTCGCAGAGGGTTGTGTGGCAGTCTCAGAGGTTCGAGAGGCGAACTTTGAGGTCTGGGCGGCAATCTCAGAGGCTTTGGGGGCAAATTCAAAGGGGCTGGCAGCGAATTCGGAGATACTGGTGGCCAATTCAGAATCGCTGGGGGAGAATTCGGAGGCTTTGGGGGCGAAAACAGAGGTACATTTGGAAAATACAAAGGTGGTGATGGTGCTTGGAAGGTTCGGGCGGCGAATTCTGGCTTCTGGGTGGCCTCACGAATCACTCAAAGCATTCAAGGGAGCACAAGAATTGCCCATGGCAAGGCTTCGACATCGGCAACCTTGCAGGAGGGGTTCTGGACGTGGCTCATCCTCACGCCCACTGGCAGAGAGGGAGCACCATCATTACTGTTGTTGCTATTGCTATCGGAGGGCAAGGGTCACGCCACTCCAAGCAGGACAATACCTGGAGGTTGGCAGTGCAAGAGAAGGGGAGGCAAATCCCGGGACAATCCAGGAATTAATGCTCATGTTTCGGTGCTTTTCACTCAAGCTCCAGAAGGGATTGAAGGAGAGACGCCTCCAAGAATGGAGGATCCACACCCAGAGGGCTATGGACAGGCATGCCCCTTGCCGCCTCCATCAAGTGGGGAGGGAACCTCAGGGAAGGCGATCATGGCCGACCCCTCCATCCCACCGACGAAGAAGTCTCCAGACTCAGCACAGGCCAAGTGGGCCGCCATGTGGGAGGGTATCCCTGAGGGTCAGGGATGGTGCACCATTGTGGAGGAGAAACCTCCTGAAGACGATTGACCTTCCCACGCACGCTCCAGCAACTGCCAATTCCACTCAGCTCAGGTCCAGAATTTTGTATGCTGCGGGTTATGTGGTTCGGGTTAGCATTTTGTCTGTTCTCTTGTAGTTTTTTATAGTGTCCAGTCCATTTTGGTCATGTTTCGTTTCAGTATGTCTTGTTGGTATCGGTCCCCAGTCTGTCAATGAAGATCGCCCCTCCGTGGGCAGGATTGCTTATGATTAATTCAATGAGTCTGGGTCTGTTTTTTGGCATTTTGGTAAGGTTACGTGCCTCAGTCGGTCTTTTTAGAGGTATTATGAAAGTGTTGTTGATGCTACCCCTGCGTGGGAGCTTTTTGAGTCAGTCTAATTCACCCAAGGCGCCACTGGCGGCCATGGAAGTCCTGCTTCACTGTCTGTAAACATTTCTCTGTACATATAATATAAAAGCTAGCTAGTTTTACCGAGAAGAGAAAATCTAGAAATTCATCATGTAAGATATTTTGCCAAATATACTAATATATGAAAAATCAATGTTTCTAAGTAGCTTCATAGAATCAAGAAATTCATTGTCTAAAATGAGAAATTCATGCCAAATATCAAGTCCATCTCATCATGAGTACCATGAATCAAACTTACTTTCATATGCATGCATAAGCCATTTGTGATGGTTTCATTCTCATCATACCCTAGGGCTTACCTTTCCATCAAATATTGCAGTTGAAAACATAACATTGAAACAATACGCCATACATACCTTGTAGTATTCAGATAACTATGGTATCTTCTTATTTTTCATTGGTAGCAGGAGCACTTTGTCAACTTTCTTGTCATACGAAATGATAGCTCTTCTCTTCCTGCATTATCCATATTTTCCTACATCTAAGATGATCACTAATAAGGATCCAGTTATCACAACTCATCAAGAGGTTAGAAGTATCCAGATACTCACATACATGTAGGAAATATAAGTAATAATAACATAAAAATCAAATACGATTATAATTACAGAAAGGTGATATAAATCTAAAATGTACTTATATTTTAATGAGAGGAGACCAACTCTCTCTTGAACCAACCTTCAAGAGTCATTACCATCCAATATATTAATCAACTTGATTAGAAACTATGCCTAATACAGACTATTCCATCTAAGGCTTCATCAAATCTGTCACAAGTGCTTGAACATTTTCACATTTACCATTATAGGGTTTCTAGATTGCATATCTCAAATATTTACCATAAACTAGAGTCTCTTGCAAACTCTAACCTCATAGTACCCATCAAACCCTCATAATCAAATCTCCTAGTGTTTTTTTCAAACCCTTGTATTCTTTTAGGTCTCCTCCATCTTCTCATGCTTCCATCAAAGGTGTCTTCATAAGGGTGATGTTTAATTACTTTTCTTCAACCCAACTCTAATGCCATGTTAATTTTTCTTAGGGCAAAATTTTTCTTTGTTTTGATAATTGCATTTCTTCATTTACGCATTAATTCACCCCATATAATATCATTATTATTTTTGACAACATTATTCAACAACATATGCAATTATATAGAAAGAAAAACATCATAATCAATGCAGTGGAACATAGAGGAAAAATAAAACAAAATCATTCACACATAGAGACACGAGGATTGGTTAGAGACTAGGAAAAAATCCACTATGGGGAAAACCCTTTCAAATTATTCTTCTTATTATAATTTCATTGAATGATTCTATTAAAGAGAGTACAATGATCCACATATTCATCCATACAATTATCAAACAATATCAACCAAAACATATTCATGAAATGAACCCAACGATGTTAATATTTTAAACCCTAATTCAAATGTCCGTAGCCAACAGTCACTGTCTATGGTCAACTGCCAAACATTGTGGTCAACTAACAGAAACATCAATCAACTAAAACACCAAACCCTAGGTCCCAACCACATGGATGATGTCATGTGCGTGTAGCTAAAAGGCTTCAACCATAAGAATGAGCCATCTTGGGTGTTGTTGCAGCTACAATTTCTCCAACACATACTTGTGACTAGGACCCAAAATCTAAAAGCAAAGATGTGAGCTTCGGACCTTGCAATTTCACCTTCACGCAAACCCATTCCTTCGGGTAATTGCCTTAGACATGTATGAGCCCAAAACAAGAAAGAAGAATGATCTAAGATGATTTTACAAATAAGGTTGAGGCCACTTTTATTTACGACCTTCCAAGGGTGTCCAAATTTCTTTAGGGCCGACCTGATCAAATATACACATGTGGAATTTTAATTCAAAAATACACTTTCTCTTGTCCAAATTGAGTGTTAAATAGTCAAAATTGGTCCTCTCGAAAAGAGGAATTTCATCCCATTGTTGGAATTTGTCACTAAACTACAAAATTAACAATAGGAACCCCTTCTAAATAGTGGGACCGACTGCCATAACTTAAAGGTTTTCATTGGGTGCAATAATAACCATAAGGGAGTATGAACATAACCTTTGAAATAAGCAAGGAAGTTGACACAGTAAGCATGTAATTGAAATGTATATAAGGTACTTTCATGGATGGGAAGAGAGAAAGTGATCCTTTAGAATAAAATTAATAGTACTATCATAACAAAGACACACACAAGCATAGAAAAATTGTTAATTAACTTTCATAATAGCTCACAAGGTAACAACGATCATTAAAGAAAGTAATAATGCACGTTCAATAAGATCTATGCCAAATCCAACAAAATATTTCATTTTCTTTAGTATGTATGAACACAAACATATACCTTAAACGTTAACAAAATAGACTTACAACATCCATGATACATGCATGAAAGTGTGTCTACATGAGAGTATCAACGATTAAGTGAGAGTTCCAAGATACATAGTTACAATGATGCAACACTAGCCCCAATAGTACTAAGTCATCACTTGCTCCTCCAAAGAATGATCTTCTCTCCTATGCCAAGTTGTATATTTTTGTTGTAGATTCAAACTTCTTATGTGATACGTTAAAAGAGAAGACATGAATCTACTCACTTATCGGCATAAACAAAAATAGATCGATGAAATCATGAAGCAGAAAAGGAAGAATTTCAACCACACATAACACAATATTTTCTGGGCAAATAAAACTACTCAAAACCCTGACACTATATATTCCATTACCCAAAGAAGTTGAGTAGAAAATACAATGCTTGTTTAGCTTGAACAATCTATGCACAAGCACAATCTATATCATTGCTTTACAAACTAGCTCAAGCCAACACTTAGCCAAAAATGATACCTGCCAAGCCCCTACTTCCTTGTGCAATACCTAAGGGAATTAGCCCATATTTAATTGGTAAAATCCCTCACCACAATTTTGCAATCCATTATAGGCCTTCTATTGATTGCTTCCACCATCTGTACAACTCAGAATATTACACAATTGATAGTACACTTTCCCTAATCTCTAATCTAAATTGGGTCTTCCTATAAATTGACATGCATTAGTTATTTTTAAGTGAATTAACAATTATCTGATTGATCGTGGCATCTAAATTAAATCCAATTTAATTCACTTGACCTCTCACTAGTTCCTCCAATATCTAGAACTAGTTTAAATGAATTTAACTCAAGTAAACTAAACTAAATAATTACAACTCATTAAGAACTCAACCTCGGCCCATAAAATTTAGGGATCATTCTACATGACTCTAGATAGACTTTCAATTCAAATTTACCAAGGAAAATAAGTTAACTTAACTTAGTTAACTGCTACAAGTTGTTATGTGTATAGAATTACACTTTAAATCCTAATTTAATTCAATGACAAATTAAATTAAGATTTTCTTTCTTGTTGTTATTTTTAACATTTCTTGTTTCTATTTTCAACACTCCCCCTCAGAAAGAAATAAATTCAACTCTATCGTGATCCAGTACCTTCGGAATGTTCTACATGCAACTAATGTCATTATTGTTGTTGCTACTATAACATCTACAACCAAAAAGTATCGAAACAAAATAAACTAAATCAACTATCTCTACAGCTGTTTACTAGAAAAAATTGTGTTGCTACTAACTCTGCTAGTAAGCCTCCTTCATTATTTCGAACATTGCTCTACACTCATTTGTATCTGACTGACACTGATCCTCCTGCTACTAAACACTGTGGACCCCCGTAGAAAGGTAATGATCTATGAGGAAAGCAACACCTCAAAGGGCCCAATTTTATGCACTCTTGGAACTATTGCCTCACACCGCCCCACCTCTCACTGGGAGGTATGGCTACATGTGCTCCCTCTACCCACTTCACTGAACATTTCCCCATACTGGAGGTCTCTTCTTGAGTGAATGTCTCCACTCGGACTCCTCTCTATTTCTTGGATTGTGGCTACTCTAAAACTTGTTGAGGTTTCTTTTGAGGTTACTTCTAAGGTTGCATGTTGAGATAATCCATGCTCCCTCTCAACTACCAAGTCTTTAACCTTTTCTTTGCTCCTCAAAGATTTACATGCATCTTTGACCTTGAGATCATATAGGTTCTTGACTCACACACTGATCTATTTCGCCTGTCCCGTGAGGATGTGTCTAAGGAAAACCTTCCCTTTACTAAATATCACATAGTCTAGGCATTGTAGAAACTGATATTCAGACTCTAATTGTCCCGACGTCACAAAATTTTATGAAAAATGAGCTAATTTTAAATTGGAAATATCTCGCTCATATGAACTCTAATTCAGCCAATTTTATTTTTCAATTTGGTTATTTTTTTGCAAGGAATCTAGATCTGCTATTAGTTTTTAAAATTTTGCACAAAAAATTTTATATCTACTTTGCAAACTCGCAGCCCAAAAAATTCCTACTCTCATACCATGTAGATTTGTATTTTAGATTCAAAATTCTTATGTGATATGCTAAAACAAAAGATGCGAATCTATTGTACTCATCAACGGAAACAAAAATTGATCGATGAAATCACAAAATAGAAAAGGAATAATTTCAATCATACATAACACAATATTTTTCTGGGTAAAGGAACTACTCAAAACCCCAACTATCTATATTGCATTAACCAAAAGATATGAGAAGAAAATACAATGCTTGTTCAACCTGAACAGTCTCTGCACAAATACAATCTATCTCACTGCTTCACAAACCATCTCAAGCCAACACTTAGCTAAATTTCTTGCCTACCAAGCCCCTACTTCCTTGTGCGATCCCTAAGGAAATAATCACATATTTAATTGGGAAAATCCCTCACCACAACTGCACAATCCATCACATCCGTTCTACTGATTTCATGCATCATCTATACAACTCGAAAAATTATACCATTGATAGTAGATTGTCCCTGAACTCCAATCTCAACTGGTTCTTCCTCTAAACTTACATGCATGAGTTAATTTTGAGTAAATTATTAGTTACGTGATTGATCACTACATGTGAATTAAAACCAATTTAATTCACTTCACCTCTCAGTAGTTCCTCCAACAGTTAGAACTAGTTTAACCGAGTTTAACTCAGTTAAACAGAATTAAATAATTACAACTCAGTAAGAACTCAACCTAGGACCCTAAAGTTTAGGGAACACTCTACATGACTCTAGATAGACTTTCAACACCAATTTACTGAGCCAACTAAGACAACTTAACTTCGTTAACTACTACAAGGTGCTATGGTTATAGAATTATAATTTAATTCATTAATTAATTCAAGGACACATTAAATTAGAGTTTTCTTTCTTGGTGTTATTGTTAACATTTCCTGTTGTTATTTTTAACACAAGTTAGAGAAGCCAAGGTGCAAATTTATCTGTTTGAGATATGAGGGTTTATTTATAACAAATAAGGTGACTATTAACCTCCCATCTGATTCATGGCCTCCCTCATGGCTCTTCAGCTCCCATATAATTTTTGTGTTACTATTTGACACTTGAGCTCCTACATGACTCTAGGAATTCTTGGTGACTTTCCACTTTCCTTGTGTGACCCTTCGTCTTCCACACACTTTATATTTTTGTCAATTTTGGAGATACAAAATTACTTTACACAAATTGTGGCAAAATACATGGACAACATAATACTTACTTGATGACACTTTGGGAAGCCATGATTTGGTGACTATGACATTAGACTTCACTGTAATGCATCAATGCCAATCTCTCCTCTTTGTTGATATGTCTTAAATACTTCATGATAGATCTAGCTTGTATTTCATCTTAACACTCGAAAGGGTTAGGATAAGTATTGGAACCTTCTAAGTCAACATGAATCTCCATCTCTTTCTTATGGTTCAATATTACTTTACTCTCGCATGATAGCGCTTTTGTATCTCATATCCACAAGTATCCTTTTCATCACCTCTTCTTGATGACCTCTTTGAGCATCATCCTACCATGATAGTATGATCAAACTTTCAAAGGAAGTTCTCTCATCACAAGAAAACACTAGCCCCAAAATCACTTATCCTATCTTGTACAAATATTGGTTGTGGTTGGACAATGTGAAAGGTTAGGAGGTAGGGAGTGAGGGTTTGACAACTATGATTCAAAAATGGGCAATAAAAAGGGAGAGGCAAGAAATGGATTATGCATTGGGGAAGTCTAGGAGGTAAGGATAAAAAGCATAGGAATTATAACTACGTAGTGCATAATCAGTAAGGAGGAGGCTCTAGGCATTGCACAATTGGATTTTGTACGGGTCTAGAAATGACACCCCTATCCAATTACACTGTGCAATGTGAAATATAATGCAAGGTTGGTGAAGGCATATGTAGTGGGTAAGCTTAGGAGATAAGAATGACAGGCTTGAACACTATGACTGCACAATGCACATTGATTGAGGAGAAGGATCTAGGTGTTATTCAGGTGAGGGTTGCAAGGGCTTAAGAATGACCATATTATCTACTAGAACTACATAGTGTGAAATGAAAGAAAGTTTGATCAAGGATTGTACAAATGCCAAGTGTAAGTAACAAGTTTGAGGGTTTAAATTCTAAATTTACTCAATGCACAATTGAAGGATGTCATCCTCAAGGATTGTGTAGTGCATAGCTATAGGAGATAAGGACTTCATCATTCTGGCTTAATAATATAGAGTGCACTCACCACTTAGATAGAAGTTGAATGTGCTCATGGGTTGCACAAGATGTGAGGACAATGAAGAAATGCAAAATTGACTAAGTGTGAGATCAATGAGACAAGAGAATAAAAGCATGCGATAGGTATAATCACACATATATATAAACCCATGCACATAGCAAGAAGATACACAATACCCAAAATAACATGAATGCAACAAGATGGCAATAAAGCGACACTTATCTCCAAGTGTAGCATTAATATGTAACTTTATGACACAAGTGTTGACTACAACTAAAAGGTGCACTATGCCTTAAGAATGTCTCTAACACATGTTATAATGATAAATAGCCTAAAATGGTGCAAGAGAGTGCATTGGAGTTACCTCTAGAAGCCGTTCCATGGTGCTCTTAATATGTGTAAAAGAGTAAAAAAGACACATGCAAACACAAAGAAAACACAAGGGACACAAGTAGGAATGAAAGCAAGAAAAAGTCGGACTTTCAAAAGATACAGCAAGAAAAAACAACACACGTAAGAGAAAAAGTAAGGAAAAGAAAAACTTGAAAAAAATACAATAGTTGAGGAACTCATCTAAAAGATGGGTCATTTTCAATCACGAGTGAGAGAATTATCTTATGTTCCAACAATGAATATAAATCCAAAGAAAAATATGAATATAAAGATTATCTCTGGACTAGACTATTTATACAAAGAGAGAAGACATGCAATTAGGGTTAAGATTGGTGAGTGCGCCTAAGGCATGTCATGAAATTAGGAGTCAAGAGTGAATTGACTAACTTTAAAAAGTACACTCTCACTGTCAACAAAGTGTGGACAATCACTACCTATAGAGGATTCCCTTACACTATAATTGTGCATAAGGATTGTGCAGTCTCTATCTCTAGGGACTGTAGAACCACTGTTTATAAGGTTTGCGTAATCACCATCTTCAGAAATTGTGTAGTCACTATCATAACGAACTGCATAGTCGCTTCCATTAAGGATTCCACAATGCTTGACTTCCAAGGGTACACATTGGTTGTTGGGGTTGCTTAAAGGAAGTGTGATATGAGGGCGTCACAAGCTAAGCATGCATAAGAAATTTGCTTTGACGGACATAATTCTTAAAGGGAGACTTAAACAGTTGAACAACACGATTGAGCATGACCTTAGTGACTTGAAATAAAAGATGGAATGACCATAAGGAGCCTCCAAAGTTTGGTTATAGGAAAACATTTTGAGGGTGTGTTGTAGCGAAAACACTTGGCGAATCACTGGAACAACTCCAACTTCTCCGTTTAGGTCTAATTAATATGACAATTGATTTCTAGTTGGGATCATGGTCATGCTTGGAAATTGCGTTTAGGTAAGATAATTTGGTTATTGTTTTAGAAATTGCACTGTTTAAGAATGGAAATTCTCTGTAGAAAGATCTAGTTTGAAATTGTTCAATGATGAGTTGGTTTTTGAATTATGTTTGAAATTGTAAGTCCCACACTACCGTAATCAAGAAGAGATTGATTGTTGAAGGCAAATTGTAAAGTTGCCTCTGAAGGTACGTTGTAGGGAGTTGGGTTTGTGATTGATCATCACCATAATTTATATTTGTGTGAGTTTCCATGGATACGAGGATATACACATTGGGTTTTAATATAAGAACCTATAAATGATTATGTTGAAATAAGTGGCTTTATTAAACAATAGCTTCAAATTCATGAGATCTCATATGTTATAAGGTATAGATCTTATAAGGAAAGAAATGTGAAGGTTTTATATTCTACGATGAGTGCTTAGAGAGAGAATAAGTGCTCCCTATATTTTATTATATTCTTGGAATTGATTGAGTGGTAAATATGTCTTACAGATGGGGAAGGATGCTCGTGAAATTGATAAAATTATTTGATAATGAAATATATAATCATGAGTATGGTGTGGGAATTCATCTAGATTGGTTGTGCATGAAAAGGTTATTGGTGCCAAATTGAATTTGGTATCATACTTATATAAAATTTTATATATACATATATGTACATGGGAATTATAATTAAAAATTTTAGTTAACCGAATTTTTGTAATTCAAAAATTGCATTGAAAAATGTGAACCCTGTAATGAGGTCCTTGGGGCTGATACCCAATGACATTTCAGATAAAATGCTTTATATGAACTAAAAATATCTTTGCCCTATGTTAAGGCTTGGTGAACATTAAAAAATTTGTGGTGAAAGAGAAAACTAGTATTCAATGAATGATCAATCAATTGCTATAGTCCTTACACAACCTGCTAACAACTAATAACGCTGATGATTTTTTGGTTGTATAATCAATTTAATGTTTTGATTTTCTTAAAGCTATGTAATTGAAAAGATGAATCTTTATTAATGTGTTTATTATACAAATAGATATATATGAATGTTTTTTAATTAAATAGTAAAGTAAATAAATAGATAAAAATTTTATAAGAGCAATCAAGATCCATCGTAACTATGGATTTACAAATAGATGAGAAAAATAAAATATATTTTCACTCTAAAAGAAAAGTTTGCACATTTGATCCCTCTTAGTATTTCACAAATTCAAATGACATTAAGTGACCAATTAATTAAAATGTTAATATTATATTGGATTACACGATCTGATTAATACCATAACAAATGGTACACAATAAAATTAGTTTATATTAATAATTATTTTCTAACCTAAAAATAATCTATATATATTGATAATAATATTAAATTGATATTTGATGGATTGAGGCCGTAATAGATAACAAATAGAAATAGAAATAGAATAGGGTCACGTCGTTTGAATAATGTGCACCCAAACTAGTATAGTACATATTAAGAGTGGGGTGTGTTCATCTCTCCCATGAGTTACTTTCGACGTATACTCTAGCAATAGCATTTGCTTTGCGCGCCTCGGGGTTTTGGTGTATTTTTTCCACAAATAGATTTCTGAGGGCAATCTATTTGAACTTATATTTCTGGTAAGAAAAAAATCGTTAATCAATGGAAACCTCGGCAGAGAAGCAGGAACAGATTGTTTCATTCGTTGAAATAGTTGGGGAATCGACAGAAAAGGCTCGGCAGTTTTTGGAGGCAACCAGCTGGAATCTAGACGAAGCCATACAGTTATTCTATGCTGAATCTGATAATCATGAATTGCCATCGGCTTCTACTAGTTCTAATTTAAGTAATGCTCCAGTAGAAAGGCAGAGCCATGAGTACAGTGACCATACAGACTATGTACGCCCACCACTACCAGTTAAGAGGGAAACATTATACGATAATGAGTTTATACGAAGAAGAGGTCAAGAATGGGCACAACCTGCCCAGCCTAATAGATTGGAAGGGCTCCATGGCCCACCCTTCGAATTGATTTTCAAAGGCAGTTTTGAGCAGGCGAAGGTGGAAGCTGTAGGACAAGGAATTATTATTTTATATGTAAATTTTCTTTAAGTGGTGGCCACCTTGAAGAAGTAAGTGAACATAGCTCTCTATTACTTATGAGAGGCTTCCTTGGTTGAGTTAGGTCATTAACATTTCTATAATAATGGGTTTCCTTTGCTTTATGTGAATTGTGCCTTTGTAATCCTTTAGTTAATCTTTAAATTGAATTAATTAAGGGACATGGGTTTGTTAATGACCTCAATCGAAGAGCAGTTGGGGTGATGAGGTATGTTCTAATGTTGGCAATCATTTTGCAAGAAAGTATTGAGTGTCTTGTGAGTTTCATATTGTAATTGCATTGAATTGTGGAGCAGTTGATGCAACAAGTAGATAGAGAGATGATTGATGAAAGTTAGTATGTGGAGGAGCTCACAGCCAAATCATCGTCGAGGCCTTCTCTCGAAGAACAAAAAAGAGGCAAAAGAACAAGTCTAAGGGTGATGCATAGTCGGGAGTATGTGGACAATAAAGACAATAATGGAGAAAAGAATTGTTTGGCACATGGTTGTCTCTAGAGCCACATCACCCCAGAGACCTTTGTTCTAGTGCTTTCTTCTCAAAGATGTACGAAAAGAACTAATTTAAGATTGTGGATGACAAACAATATTGACAATATCATTGTGGATCTCCAACAATTAATAGAAACGAAACGTGCCAAAGTATGAATCTATGCCATAATCATAGTTAAACAGTAAAAAGAAAGAGTAATAACTCCAATTGTCTAGTGGAAATCAGATATACAGAATAATTTTATTATAACATATGTCAAGGCAACAAATAAATCTTATTAGTCCCATCTCTATGGGAGGGAAAAAAAAATTAAAGTTTATTTAGAAATAATAAATAAATAAATGATTTGTTTATCATCTCAAGGAATTAGTTAAGGAATAATAAATAAATAAAGTTTTTTTAAATTATTCCTAGGGGATTTAGTTAAATTTAACAAAAAGAATAATTAATTAGTGATTAATTAATTATTCTTAGAGAAAAATAAGCTAGTTAATTATTTATCTGTTTATTTTTCATGATTGGGTCAAATATGACAAGGAATAATAATTCAACAATGCTTCAATTAATCATTCCTAGAAGAAAATGAAATAAATTGTTATTTATTTAATTATTCTTAATGGGTTTTAACTATAAATTACTTAACAAGGGTGGTTTATTAAGTAATTTCTCAGATTGAAAGCAATTTCACTATGGTAAAATTAGCTTTACACAATGTACATCCACCCGTCTAGTAAATTAGGCTAGATGATAACTTTTTTGGTGATAACAAATTTCCCCCCAACATATGAGTGTTAGGAGAGAAACGTATGACTGAAGTACGTTGTAAATACACAATCACCAAATAACTTAGGCGAGTCAGAGAGCGATAGAGAGAGAGACTAATGAAGTTGAATTGAAAGAGGATAGGGATAGAGGAGGCCAGACTAAAGCAAGTCTCCTTTTATGTTGTGTACTGGTCCTCAATGAGGGAAGGGAGGCATACCCATACTCATCGAGATAACTAGATACAAAAATAAGGGTTCACCTAGAAATCTGAAATGGAGCAATGAAGTACATGTTGAATGGTACATGACATGCTAGCATAAGAGAGCAAAAAAATAATGCAATGTCTCATATACATCATGCACCTAGAAAAACATGAGCAACGATTGAATATGATAATATTTGAGTACATGAGATATAAATGCCCTTCCCTCAAAAAATGGGTGGAAGGGATGCTAGAACAACTAGAGAAGCCCTCCTGAAAAAGGAAGGGCTCTACAAAACTGAACGGATCATCTTGAGGAGAAGTGTATGATGTGAACATTGTGATCTATAGGGACTGGAGCCATCAACTCTGTGGAACTACATCTAAGGTTGTGGCATAATAGGAATGCATTCGGGCATGTGCGGGTCTACCTGAAGGGCCACCTCCTCATGATCTCTGAAATATCTCACACAACCGGGAATCATTGGTAGAATCTGCTGCATCACTCAACCATCAAGTGTATGAATCAAGAACATGAAACAACAAAGTCAAAGGGAAATAATGATTCCCTCTACTCGATCCAAGGTGTCAAACAAGAATGGGAGCTGGAACCAGGATATACCTCCCTCTAGGTTATTCATATGGAATAAATGAGTTGATGTTGATAGAATAGGACCCGCGATAGGAGAGGCAATGAGGATTCTCAATTAAAGCACGATGGAAAATAGTAATGTGACTAATGGACTGACAACAGGGATAATGGGAATGTGGGACTGAGGTACAAACAAAGGGTTTCCCTTGTCAGAGCATAAACTCCAGGGTTGACCTGGCAGTGACTGACTCAACTACAGAGAGGAGGGGGGACAGTATGACTAAAGGCCAATATGAGAAACATAGGATGAACAAGATGTAACGATGGATGGAATACTGTGACATGATATAATGGGAGATGAAATAGACTCCAATAATGCAAAGGTGACTCATCATGGAAGCTTTGAACAAGGGTGACTAGATGATGCTGCCACACAGACTAAGCCCGGTGGGGACGATGAAAACATGAGTAAATGATGGTTACTCATGATGAAAGTCAACATATTGTATGAAAAGTATTCAGAGGAGGTTGAATTCAAAATACAAGTGTCTCTTTATGACAAAATTCGATTTTGAGAGGCGATAATGTGACCATTCCTGGAAAAATGGCTTCCTGGGAAACTGTCAAATCACCAAAAAATGTCCAAGAACCATTATTCATATCGTTGAGAGCTTTCCAAGAGTGTTGATGGTTCATCAAACTGAGCTATGGTCTGGTTGCAATGGGAGATAGAAAAATTTAGGATTTTTCCATGAAAGGACGTTTTCCCTCCGATTTGGATTCATTTGGTAAGTGAGTTGTGGTGAATTTGGAGAGGAGGAAAAGGCCCTAAATATTTTGGAGATCACAACATATAAACCAACTACCATAATCAAGATCTGCGAATTTCAGGTAGGTTGCCTTAATCATCTCTTCTATTTTAGTGGTTTATTTCCTGATTTTTGGCAACTGACAGCTCCATGAGAGACCCCTACTCTTCCTCCTAGTCGCATCACACTTTTTGGGCACAAAAGTACCGTCTGGCTCATAGGAAACAGCTGGAAACTTGTGAGCTCAAACTTTCTGGGCTGAAAACTATGATTTGGGGCTGGAGAAAGGGTTGGTCTGCTGGCCTGGTGGGGTTTGTAAGCTGATCAATGTAGACCATTATTTTCTTCTTTGAACTGACAAGAAATGTGGTGTTTTGTTGGCATGGCAGAGATGAAAATCAACTCACATGAATGCGACTTCCATACACTTCGATCTGAGATCCATGGGGATTAGGGGGTTTGACGGGCATTGGCTCGTTATGGGGTTCTCAAGTTTGTTGAGAACCCGCTATTGAGGCAAAGTGAGCCCTTGCTATCTATAATGGTGAGTTATTGGGATCTAGAAAAGGAGGTCTTTGTCGTGCTGGAACACAAGGTTGATCTAACATTACTGGATATTTACTTCATACCCAAACTACCTCCTCTTAGAGTGGTGGGGGATATTCAATCGGTGTTACCTTGAGGGAGGAAAATTACTAAGTTTGTGGAGTGCCATTGTCAATGTGGTGTTAGTGTCAAGTGCACTACTATCCCACTTGTTGATCTAGAGAGGCTGGAGAGACAGGCTATTCCCCATAATTGAAAGTGTTTTGGCTAGGAGCTGTTATGGGTGGGCCCAGATGATGCTTTCATCAGTGAAATGACAGTTAAGTCTTTGCAGGAGGCAAGTGAACATTGACGACAGTTTTGGTACAATACTATGTTAATTCTTCTTTGAGAAGATATCTACTATCCGTCCTCATGTAGAGATCTGAGATGGGAACCCATAGGATCTTGAGATGCGCTACTAGGGGTAGCTACTATGGAGAGGAGGAGGAAGGGGAGTCACACAGGAGTTCCAACATGAGTTTTTTGCACATTATGATTTTATGACCCTTTACATTGAAAATTACCCTTATAGCGAGATGAACTATCAGTGGGAACCTGACATGCCACTTCCACCGGGGTGAGCATAGGGACCAAAAGGTAAGTATTAAGTTAGTTTTATGGGTCATTTCATATTTATATCACATGTATATGGTACTGAGTGTAAAATATGTTTTATACATATATGGCACCGATAAATTTGGCAAGATATGTAGGTTGAACCGCAGCATTTGGTGTTACAGGTCGGTGGACATCATCGTCACATCAAGGTCTAGAGGATACTGCATTTCTCATTGATTTTCATCATGGTTTCGATCTACTCTTGACTGGAGTTTCATAGCACGGATGGCATGAATTAGAGGATCGGTAAACAGATGAGTGTGTCGGTCTTCTCTCAGAGTGGCGAGGTATTGTGCGACACGTGGTGATATTTGGTCAGACAGTACATGTTCTATGTGTAGGTGGATCATAACCTTTAGTGTGAGATCCTATTACCGGGAATAGTGTCCACTCGGAGCTGCTATTCTCAGTAAGACTAGTAGCTATATTAGAAACAAACAAGTAAAGTCTACTTTCGCTTTCCTTTATGAAAATAGATAAGAGTGGAACAAAGGAGACCAACCTTAGTCTTGCGCTTGGTTCCCTTGCTTGATTCCTCTCCTCCCTGATAGATCTTGGTCGCTTCTTTTTCATCTACCTGACTTCAAAGAGCACCTATGGAATCAAAGCAGCATACTACTATCGAAGAACAAAGATCTATGTTCATAAATAACACAGGACCATATATGTGTTAACCATACAAATGCATATATAATCAAACATACAAGAATATGGAGGAAAAATTGAATAGCTTTATTAAGATCAAGAATAGCAAGAGGATTACAACCATATGTTATGAACCAGCATCATCCTCCAATAAGAAAGCCCTTCTTCACCTCAAATAAAGCTTAGATCACCCAACACTATGAAGTTACACTAGAAAACCAACAACACTTCTCTACAAGATACAAGATTCCCACCTCCGGATCTCTGTGATGAGGGATCCATATATAGATGATTGTAGGGGGTGAGTCATCTTCTAGGGTCTTGATTAGTGTCCTCTCTCTAATAGTTCTTGATTCCACTTGGAGACTTATGATCTCTTACTCATCCTTGGTCGAAAACAGAGAGGCAAGTGTCAGAGGGGAAGTTTCTGAAAGATTCCATGATCTTCCACCTCGCAAACCGTCTCTGCCATTTGTCCATTCTCGCCCATTGCACCCTACAGAGGGGCCATTCAATATGCATCCCACCCTTTACATTGGGAAGGTGATATGCATCGCACCCTCTGCACTGGGTATTCAGTATGGTTCAGTTTTGACCATTTTTGAGCAGTTTTTAGTGGAGAACTTCTGGGAGATGATGTAGTCAATTGACCTTGTTCCTTTAGGTAGTGAAGCACCACTTTTTAGGGACTTAGGAGCCTTAGTTTATGGATTTATGATTTCCTACCAACCTATGGATCATGGTTTTTAAGACGCCATTGACAACTTCTACTTGACCATTAGCTTGGGGGTAATAGGAGGATGATTGATCTTGATGAAAACCAAGAATCGATGTTAAATCAGACATCATATGGTTCTAGAAATGAGATCCATGGTATTTAACAATTGTGCGGGGCACACCAAAATGACAGATAACTTGATTGAATAGGAATAGCGTCATGGTTTCCCCATTGGCTCTGTAGGTGGGAAGGGCTTCAACCCATTTTGTGAAATATTCCATAGCTACTATGATATAGTTGTGTCCAACAGGGGAAATGGGATTGTAGGTTACGAAGTCTATCCCCCATTTGGCAAAGGGGCCAACAAAGATCACCGGGTGCAGTAGGGCTGGAGGAGTGTCCATTTTCTTTGTGAACACTTGACAAGGATGGCATTGTCAGTGGCCTTGACACAATATTTGAATAAGGTCGGCCAGTAATAACCTACGCGCAAGATTTTCTGTGCAGTAGATATGCTAGAAAGATGAACGCCACATGCCCCAACATGGAAGTCATTTAAAACATGTTCTGCCTCTTCATGTGTGAGGCAATGCCGAAGAACTATATCCACACCGAAACAATATAACTTATCGTTAATCACTAGATAGTGTCATGCTTGGTGGCGGATGCGACGTCGGTCGCATGTCGATAGTTCGGGGTGGAACCATTGTGCTTGGAGGTAGACAAGAATGTCACCATACTAAGGTTTAGTGGTGTCGATAAGATAGACTGCCTCATCTAGAAGAGGATCGTGGGATGTCTCATTAGGATCGACGATGGGAAGGTCTGGCAAAAGTTCAGCGAAGATTAAGGAGTTATTCGCCTTGGCAGCTGTGAAAATCAGATAAAATTGTTGGAGGATCACAATCCATTTTGAATATTTTCCTGCAATTACTTGACGAGACAAAATATGTCTCATGGGATTCTCCAAGGAAATGATAGTAGTCTGTCGTAGTAGGATGTAGTGTCAGAATTGGTTAACAGCAAAGACGACTGCCAATGACAGCTTTTCCACATGTGAATATCTAAGTTCAGGCCTAACCAAGCCTTTCGATAGATAATAGATCACATGTTCACTCCGGTCATCATGAGTTTGAACCAAGGCCATTCCGAGAGAGGATGGTGAGGCTTCTTGGTATAGAAGAAAGTGGCGACCATAGTCGAGAGTGCTAAGGAGTTTGGTTGATATAAGCACCTTTTTCAAGGCATCAAATGATCGTTGAGCTTGATCATGCCATAGATACGACACTCCCTTCTTAGGTAGGTGCATAAAGCCTTTCGTCAACTCAGCATAATTTACGATGAACCATCGTAAAAAGTTTTCTTTCCCTTGCAAACGTTGGAGCTGTAGAACAGATTGTGGTTCAGGTAATTGAGTAATTTCCTTTACCTTATCGGGATCAACCCTAACCCCATACTTGGAGACAATAAATCCAAGTAAGCATTTGGACTCGACAAAGAAAATGCATTTATGCAGATTCAGGCAGATATTGTAAAACCACACCTTAGAAAGATTGCTCTTAAATGGTTTAGGTGTTGTGTTCGATGCTTGGAATGGGCTGGAAGGTCATCCAAGTAAGCTTGAATAATATGCCTGATATCGTGAAATGTGTAGTCCATGGCTCTTTGAAAATTTGCTCCAGCATTCTTTAATCTGAATGGGAGTTTTCGATAGGCAAAGATGCCCCATGGGCAGACGAAGGCAGTTTTATGCTAGTCTTTGGGTTTTATAGCAATCTGGTTGTAACCTAAGAATCCATCCATGAATGAAAATGATTCACAGCCAGCTCAGTCATCGATGATTTGATCAAGGAACAGTGTTGGATAATTATCCTTGGGACACGTGGCATTCAAATCTCAATAGTCGACACATACACGGATGGTTCCTTGTTTTTTATTGACAGGAACCAGATTGGAAACCCATTTCGATAAAGGAACAGGATAGATGAAACCAACATGTAACAATTTTTCTACTTCGTTTTTTATGGCTACCGTTTTGCAGGGATGGACCGGTTGAAGCCTTTGACAGACAAGTTTTGTATTATCGTAAAGATTGATCTCATGCTTGACAATAGACGGATCTATGCTGGGCATTTCCTCATAAGACCAGGCAAATACATTGCAAAATTCCTTAAAAAGGTAGGTGAAGCTTGCAATTTCCTCAGGATTGCAATCTACTCCAATCTGGATGTTTTCCATGATGCCTGTCTTGATAGAAATATCGATGAGAAATGTCCTTGAAATATTGCCCATGTTTCCTTCCGCCTCCAAACTTCCGCCTCCAAAGTTTGGATCGTTGTATAGGAAAAGATTTTTGGTATGTCAGGGGACAATATTTGAAGAGGCATCGTGTTCGAATCAGATATCGAAACATGATGGTGCGAATCCTCCCAAGGTTGCTCTTCTAAACTCATGATTTCTCAAATAGCTTCGTCCGTAGGTAGGACTTGATTGAGTGGATAGAAAGGCGGAGTGTTTATGGGAGGGGCAGTGGTATCGTTGGCCATAACCAAAGTGACTGGAGATGCAAATGTAAATTGAATGGCTTGGTAGGCCAATTCAGCTGGTGACAGCAACATTTGTTCTCCATATGTGTCAATGTCTGAAGGAGTCGGTAGCATCCATGGATCAGTCTGTTCATGAGGAATAGATGAAAGCATGTTGACTGTCTAAGAAACCTTAGGTGGCTAAAGAGGGAAACAACCCATGAGGGAAGAAGCCTTTAGTAGACCAGTACTGGTACTGACATAAGAGTCAGGTACACCACCTACTAGGGGTACAAAGTTGCTTGGTAACCGGGAGTAATCAAGGGTGTAGAAAGACAGTTGATCTACTGTAACTACCTTTCCATCCAATGGAAATAGGATGATGTGAAAGATAGTAGATACAATGGCCATCATGGCATATGTCCAACTACGACGCAACAAGAGATTATAGTCGAGTTTTTTTATGTACGACTTCTATGGTCACCGTTACCGTTTTCCCATAAAAAGTGATGGGGTAGCTAGCTAGGTAACCTTTTGGGATGAAAGTGTGGCTGTCAAAAGCTTTAAGGGAATTCGATGGCGAGGATAGGGTTGGAGAACCTAGAGGGAGACAACATGAAGCTGACATGACGCAGGTAGAAGCACCTTCGCCGATGACAGTTTTGTGTATAACTTTACCTTTCGAAAAAATTTGCACTTGAAATGCAAGCTGGTGGGAAAGGGGAGGTTTACACTTTTCCATGTCAAAAACTGCAAGCATGGAATCTTGTGAGTCGATACCACCAATAGCCAAAAGCAAAGCTTTCCTTTGTGCTGGGAATGTTTGTAATACTTTGAGCGCCGACATAGCCGATGGTTCTTGTGCCAAGTCTTCTACGATGCTGTAGTTTTGGGGGAGACATGCAGATGTATTATGTGTTGTGCATCGAGGTGCCCCTTTGGGGGGTGAATTATAAGGTCAGCAACTGGCCGTTCGATATTCAAGTCGTTGGGCAACGGTGGGTTTTGAATTAAGGAAGGTTCCTCTACATGAGCGACATGAGTTGCATAGGATTTGGCTCTTATTTGTAGATGTACCATTTCAAAGGTGTAAATGGTAGAATATCCTTCACTAGCTGAAGGATGTTGCGAACCACCATTTCCCCCTCACAGGGGTTGGGGTTGGTTTTCAATAAGGTTTTGCTGCTGCTGAGTGGGGAAAGGATTATTAAGGATAGCAAGGGTCCTACCAGTGTTCTTTTTAGTAATGTATTATGTGCATTCTTGAAGACATGGGCAACGATAGGTCACGTTGTCTTTAGCACAAATTTTGCAAGGGAATTTGGCGGGTTTATCCTTTCCATCATCAGGAGGCACAATGACCTTCTGTTTTGGATTTTGCTGCTTTGTTGACTACTCCTCAGAAGGAGCGGTCTTTTTCTTATTCTTCTTGTTCTTACCACCGAGTTTTTGCATGGACTGCATAGAGTCTATTGCGCTGGTAGGAAGAGCAATCAATTTGGTAGAGGGGTCCACTGACATCTGGGTAGTGTGACCACTGAGTTGTTTTACAGTAGCCCCAGAGGATGCACCGATAATCCCATCGACGTGCGCTCTGAGGTGCTGAGTAGCAGAGACATTGGAGTTACGAGGGGCATTAGGGATCACGTTGTAAAGAGTGCCAGCATGTGAATATATCAGATCTAAGCGCTGGGCACGACGTATGTATTGGTCTTATATGACCACACCACCTAAAGCAACACCTTTAGCGATTTACGGGAGTAGAGACTTGCAGAACCAATCTGCTAAGAGATAGTCTGGGAGGGGAGCTTTGGCTAACCTCCACCTACATCTCCATTCATGTATATGATCAAAGATGTGGGTGGAGGTATCCTGACATAATGAAGTAAGGAGCTCTGTCCAGTCTCATAGAGGATGGGTAGCTAGAAGTGCTTTAAGAATTCCATCGCTAGAGTGTCGAAGGTATTTACTGAAGTGCGTGGTAACTCAATGTACCACTTAGCTATGTTGCTAGTGAGGGTGCAGGGAAAAAGATGTAACCGACACTATCA
>APFE030622919.1:34815-51037 GCA_000404065.3 Pinus taeda
AGTTAGGTAAAGTGTGTTTCTTTACTATGTACTTTTGTAACTTACAATCCGACGGTCACGATATGTAGTGATCCGAAGGTTCATTTTCTCCTCGGTATTACTGACACTTGATCCGTGGCTTAACACCCGATTGGTCCATGATCTCTATTTAAAGAGCATGGAGGGTCATTTGTAGGTTAACTGTTCATGAGAGAAGCTTATGTAAATTTTCATTCTTTTAGTAATAAATTGCCTGAAGTGGCCACGTTGGCTCAGGCCATGGACTGTTTCCATCTTTGAGGGTTTTAACCACGTCAAAATACTGGTGTATTGATCTGTGATCTGTTTTTGAGCGGTGTCCTTTGGTGTTCTGTCTGAGGAACTTACCCTATAAATTCCTACAGGAAGTAATCGATGCAAAAGGCAGCAAGACCAAGCTTATCTAGCACAAGGTATGAGTTTGAAATTATGCCTTAGCAGAGTAGACCAAACCAGAGTTACTGGGCAGCTAATTAACATGACTAAGAGGCTGATGGACCAGGTTTGACCATGCTTATTCTGTTGGTCAGTTTTACCTTATAAATGACTATGATTTCTATTGAATATGCAACTAAGTTTGGTCTTTCAAGAAATGACAACAATAAATTCTAGTTTAATTTGTCCTTGAATTAAATTTGAATTCTATTCTCATAGAAACTTAAAATAGTTAAATTAAGTTTATTAAACTTACTTAGGAATTTCGATTTGGAAGTCTTTTCGAAGTCATGTGTATGTTCTCCCTTCTTTGTAGCAGTCTAGTGTGATTTAATTGTGAGTTGTAAAATAGAAGACTCAATTTCATGAGTTAGTTTAGTTAAATTAGTTCTCAAATTGATTGAGAGAACTAATAGTGAGTTAACAATGAATGGTGACACTAATGAACTCCACCAGTGCTACTCTAGTTAACTGAATATTTACTCATCAAACTCATGCATGTCGATTTTAAGAAAGAACCAGTTGAGACTAGAGTGTAGGGACAATGTGCTATTTGTTTTCTATTTTCTGAGTTGCACTGATAGTGCATGCATTCAGGAACTGATCCTTGAGGGCTTGCGTTATTTTCAAAGATTTTATTTCCCTTTAAATACCACTTATCCTTCATAGGAATTACACATTGGAATAGAGACTTGGAGAGTTTGTGAAGAGACTAAGCTTTGGCCTTGAGATTTCTTATGAGTTGGAGATTGATTTTAATGAGTGTTGGTATTGTTCTTGAGAGAACAAGCAATGTAATTTCATCTTGATTTTCTGGATTAATACAATATAGTAGTGGGGTTTTGAGTTGTGGCTTTTCCCGAATATTTATTTTGTTATGTGACCTTGATTCTCTTCCTCTATTGATTATTGTTTGCTCGATGTTTATGGGCTTCCATTATAAATAGTAGAAGTATATTCTTGTTTCTTGCTTTAGCAAATTGCATTAGATTTTGAATCTACCGGATTTTCTATAGGGTATCGAATCAAGATTGTTTTTTGGGACAAGTGTTTGTAGAGAAAACCTGGTCATTTATGTACAAAATTTTTAGAAACAAATTGCAGATCTAGATTCCTTGGGAAAAGTTACCCAAATGAAAACAAAACATAGATTGAATTGGAGTTCAGATGATGGAGATATCACTGATTTAAAATCAACTCTCTAGAGGAGATTTCGAAGTTTTGCATTTTGCTATACATACTTTAGGATCGGCATATGGCATTCCATGGGTTGTCGCTTGAGTATGCCTTGGAATTCAGCTCAAATTTCATAGCTTGGAGGGACATGATGGAGGTTGTGCTAGAGGAAAATGGCTTGAAATAATTTGCTGAACAAGCAATTCCTAAGCCAAAAACTACTGATGCACAAAACTTGGCCGAATGGAAGAAGTGTGTGGCAAAGGCAAGGAGGATAATTCTTTAGGGAGTTAAAGATCATATTGTCTCGAGTCTCAATGGAAAGGAAACCCTACATTCTATGTGGAAAACATTGACGGACTTGTATCAGAATAGCAGTGATCAAAGGAAGTTGGCACTAAAGGATAAACTTCATAAAATCAATATGGAGAAAGGCGAGATGATTCCAAAGTACTTGACCAAGTTCCCTCAATGTCGTGATGAAATTTGAAGTGTTGGAATCACAGTTTCCGAGGAGGATATGGTGAGCCTTGCTCTTCCTGGACTCCCAAAGAGTTGGCATAGTTATCAGGACATATCAATGGACAGGAGAAGTTGCCAAATTGGCAACGACTATGGTCTGATTTGATACAGGATGAGATCAGGAGGAACACAAGGGATGGCTCTTCATCAAAGACTAATGATGAAGAGAACTATGCCTTAGCGATTAAGGAAAGGAAGGGGAAAGGTAAACTTTCCCATTCCAAATTAGGTTCTTATCATGGAGGTAAGAAGAAGGACATGAAAAAAGTTAAATACTTTCATTTTCACAAGTAGGACACTTTGCTAAAAATTGTCCATTGAAGAAGTCCAAGGAGAAGTCCTTAGGAGGAGAAGTGGGTGAGGCTTTGGCCTTCCAATTCAAATTGGACTTTTCCCTCATTGCTGCATGGTGTCTTCAATGATGGGAAGTGTCTGGTACTTAGAAAGTGGAGCTTCATTCCACATGATTGGAAACAAAGATTTATTCAGTGAACTGGAGGATAAATATCTCAAGATACATATCAAGATGGGTGATGACGGTAAGTATAATGCTACTGGTGTGGGTACTCTTACTTTTCAGAGGGAGCATGCAGCTCCACTCACCTTAAAGAATGTTATGCATGTACCTGGATTGACGAAGAACTTGATATCCATTGCCATGCTTGAGGATAGAGGATATGATGTGATTTTTTTGAAAGGAAAGGTGTTCCTTCGACACATAGCCACGGGTCAAGTAAAGAAGATAGGGATTCGAGTTCATAATCTCTATAAGATAGAGGTAGAGAATTGTATTGCTTTGAGTTCAAAAGAAGAAAATATTTTGTGGCATAGGAAATTGGGCCACTTGCATCATGGGGATTTGAAGATATTGTAACAAATCTCTACCGGTCTTCCCAAAGGTACGCTTGAGCAAGTTGATACATGCAAGGGTTGCAATTTGGGAAAATACACCAACCCTTCCTTTGGAGATAGAGACAGTTGAGAAGAGTCTATTCTAGAGAGAGTCCATTCATATGTGTGTGGACCATTCTCAACATCGTCCATGGCCAAACATAGGCGTTATGTTGTATTTGTTGATGACTATTCTCGTAAATGATGGGTATTTTTTATGCAAAAAGGGGAATCAAACTTTCACAAAGTTTTGTGAGTTCAAAGCATTGGTAGAGAAAGAGTCTCACAAGAAGGTTAAAGCTCTACAAAGTGATAACAATGGTTAGTATGTCTCTAATGAGTTTAAGAACTTATGTGTAGCGGAAGAGATTAAACAAGAGATGATAGCACCTCATAATCCTCAATAGAATGGGGTTGACGAGAGGAAGAATAGGAGCATAGTACGGGAAGCAAGGGCAATGTTGCATGATCAGGGCCTCCCACTACACTTGTGGGCTGAGGCATGAAACACATCGGTTTATGTTCAGAACTGTAGCCCACATTGGATACTTGAGATGAAGACACCAGAGGAGGCTTATTCCGACAAGAGGCCATCTATTGGTCACATCAAGATTTTTGGGTCATCGATTTATTGACATGTGACCAAAGATGCACGGAAGAAGATTAAACCAACATCAGAGTTGGGGATATTTGTGGGGTACACTAATACACCCCACAACTATGAGGTGTACATGCCACCAGTCAGATGGTAGTGGTTTGCAGGGATATCAGGTTCGATGAGAAGAAGGCCATGCGAGTATCCCTTAAGAGGGAGCTTGATCTACATGCGTATGAGGAGATTTTAGGTGCTCCTAAGGTTGAGGGCCCTCAGATTGATGTGGAGCAGCCACATGCAAAGGTTGGGAGAGTGGATACATCCACTCAGGCAAAGTCTTCTAGAGAGGGAAGAAAGTGCACTAGATAGGCTGATAGATTGTTGGATGATGCATGGGAGAATGTGGGAGCACCCTCTTCTTAGCGCAAATAGAAGAGGTCACTAGAGAGGTACACTAGATACATGGAATTTATGGGTGCATGTGTTATGACAGAGCCATCTTCCTTTTAAGAAGCAGGGCAGCAGCCGATTTGGGTTGATGCGATGGTGGAGGAGTATGAATCCATAGTTTGAAACAGTGTTTGTGATGTGGTCCCGAGACCAGAGGACAAGTCAGTTGTGAGCTCTCATTGGCTTTACAAGGTAAAGAAAGTTGTAGGTTGTAGTGTGGAGAGGCATAAGGCTAGATTGGGATTGACTATGATGAGACCTTTGCTCATGTTGCAAGTTACTCGTCAATTAGATCTATTTTGGCACTATCAACAATGGTGGGTTGGAAGATCCATCAGATGGATGTGAAGACTTCCTTCCTCAATGGAATGATTGAGCAAGAGGTGTACATAGAGAAACCCAAAGGTTTTGAAACCTTGGACCGTGAGTTGCATGTGTGCTGACTCAAGAGAGCATTGTATGGGCTGAAGCAAGCACCATGTGCTTGGTACACCAGGACAAATAGCTACTTCACTAGGTTGGGCTTCATGAAGAGTGAAGTGGATGTGAACCTGTATCACATAGTGGTGGAAGGTAAGTTTTTCATCATTGTACTTTATGTAGATGATCTCATATTGACAAGTGATGAGAAGCTCATCAAATCTTGCAAGGAAGACCTTGCATGAGAGTTTGAGATGAAGGACATGGGGCTCATGCATTACTTTCTTGGCATGGAGGTATGGTAGGTAGATGGGGAGTTGTTTGTATCTCAGGGCAAGTATGCCAATGAGATACTCAGGAGATTCCACATGGAGAGCAGTAAACCCATGTAGACTCCTCTAATTGGTAACTAGAGGAAGGAGGATGCTACTTCAGGGGAATTAGTGGAAACTACTATTTACAGGAAGCTTGTGGGTTCACTCATGTACTCAGTGAACACACAACTGGATATGTGCTATGCAGTTAACTAGCTTAGTCAAGCAATGATTAGGCCTACCAAGATGTATTGGAAGGTAACAAAGCATGTTTTGAGATACCTCAAAGGCAATACTCAGTTTGGCTTATGGTACAAACCGACAAAGGGAGTGAAGCTTCAAGGCTTCACCACTACAGATTGGGAAGGGAGTCCATCCGACAGGAAGAGCGCATCAGGAGGGATCTTTAGTATTGGGTCAGTGCCAGTTTCTTGGTACAGTAGGAAATAGAGATCGGTTGCACTCAGTTCAGTAGAGGCAGAGTACATGGCTGTAAGTCAGGCAACATGTGAGGTTATCTAGATGAGGAAGATCCTAGTTGGAATTTTTGGTCAACAGATGGATCCGACAGTGATTTATTGTGATAATTAGAGTTAGATCAAACTCTTTGAAAATCCAGTCTTTCATGATCAGTCCAAGCATATTGATATCTGGTATCATCATCTCAAAGATTTTGTATTGAGGTGGATCATGTTGTTAGATTACATTCCCACGAAGGATCAAGATGCTGGCATCTTGACAAAGGCATTGTCAAGATGTAAATTTGAGTTTCACATAGACAGGATCGAGGTAGCTAATAATCCCTTTCTTGTTGAGAGGGACTGTTGAGAAATGGCAACAAGAAATTCCAGTTTAATTTGTCCTTGAATTAAACTGTGAATTAAATTCAAATTCTATAGAAACTTAAAATAGTTAAATTATGTTTATTAAACTTACTTAACTTAGGAATTTCAAGTTGGAAGTCATGTGTATGTTCTTCCTACTTTTTATGAGTTCAGTGTGAGTTAATTATGAGTTCTAAAATAGAAGACTCAATTTCATGATTCAGTTCAGTTAAATTAGTTCTCAAACTGATTGAGAGAATTAATAGTGAGTTAACAATCAGCAATGACACTAATGAACTCCACCAATGCTACTCTAGGTAACTAAATATTTACTCATCAGAAACTCAGCATGTTGATTATGAGAAAGACCCAGTTGAGACTAGAGTGCAGGGACGGTGTGCTATTTGTTTTATATTTTTCTGAGTTGCACTGATAATGCATGCATTCAAGAACTGATCCTTGAGGGTTTGCATGATTTTTAGAGGCTTCATTTCCTTTTAAATAAAAGTTATCCTTCATAGGAATTACACATTGGAATAGAGACTTGGTGAGATTGTAAAGAGACTAAGATTTGGCCTTAATATTTCTTATGAGTTGGAGATTGATTTTACTGAGTCCTGGGATAGTTCTTGAGAGAACACACATTGTAAATTGATCTTGATTTTCTGGATTAATACAATATAGTAGAGGGGTTTTGAGCTGTGGATTTCCATGGATACTTGTGTTGTTACGTGCCATTGATTCTCATCCTCTATTGATTATTGTTTGCTCGATGTTTATGCGTTTTCGTTGTAAAGAGTAGAAGTATATTCTTGTCTCTTGCTCTAGCAAATTGCATTAGCTTGTGAATCTACAAGATTTTCTACATGGTCTTCACAATGAAACATGTAATCATGATTTTATGTATTTTATGTAATAAGAAAAATTGTTCTTGAGGCATGGGTTTCAAGCTCAAGGAAATTTATTTTTAGTTCAAGCTCCCATTGTGGGTTCCTAGGGCTTGTCATTGAGTCTACAAGTCATTCAGTCATTGTCATGTATGAAAGACCCATTTGGGGCATGTTACATTGTAAAATAAATTTTATTTGAGTCAAAGATAGAGTCAAAAGACCCTTCAAGACCTTGTCTATGGGATACAATCAAACTAGCCTCCAAAAGAAGCAATTCGGTCTATCAAGAGGACAAGTCATCCTAGGTTTTATGTCAAGTCAGCTTACAAGCATGGGTAAAGAGCCTATATATATAAGAGGATTCAACCTCATTCATGGATCATCAGCAATCATCTATGTCAAGAAAAGAAGCGAAAGTAAGAGAGAAAGGAAGCATCTTGAGCAGTGAATAAAAGGAGGAGAAGATCAAAGTATTCTAGTATAGTTTTTGGGCTCTTCATCTCACATGTGTGATGACAACTAGGGTTTTTGTGGTAATATATTACAAACATTGAAAACAAGTTGAGATATAGCTCAATAAATGATCATTTTTCTAGATAAATTCACAAGGAAAAGAATCCAAGTCAAGCGAAGGAGAGAAACCACCTATTTTGTCTTCATCATCTCTCACGTGTGGCCTAGGGATTCTTAAGTAAGGGCCGAAATATTGCAGAAGTTACAGGAATGCCGAAGTTGCAGAAGGAGAGATGGAAATTGTTGTCAAGGTGTTATAGGGTTGAAGTTGAAGACAAGGAATAAGAAGCTAATTTTACTTGGAAAAAGGAGGTAAGGTTGACTCGGTCTTTGAGGAGTCTTGGTCAAGGGTCAAGATCTGGGAAAATGCTAATTGAAGAATCATAAGAAGGATATTTCTTATGTATTTTCCTCTTAGAGTGGAGGTTTTTCCCTTGGCTGATCACCTATATCTTGTGTCCTTTGTCTCATTGTTCTTGATGTTTTGATAGTTGTTTAATGATAGAAAACACTCATAATATCAAATCAAGAAGAGGTTATTAGGCAAAATAAAAACACATCAAAAGCAATTATCAAGCAAGAGAAATTACCTACACTTGTTGCCCCTAGATTTCTCAACATGGAAGCAGACCTAAGGTGACAAGTCAAGAAAAGGAAGCTTAAATAAGGACAATCAACGGGCAAATCACTATAAGATCATCGAGAACATCAATCATCAAGAAGGACATATCATCTCAAAGGCACCACAAGGGCAAGAAATACATCATCGTCTTGTAGGAAGTTATTAAATAAGACCTCAAAATCCTAGTTCATTCAAAGAAGGACTCTACACTTGAAGCATTCTTGGGAATATTTCATAATCATGGCCTCAAGGAAAAAGAAGACCTCAAAGACCCTACCTCTACTAAAAGAAGGAAGGACTACAAATTGATGCATCTTGAAGTCTCTACATCCAAGTGCAGTAATGATCCGGATTGGATCATTATATTATTTTTCATCCATTTTGATTCATTTGGAGTGTAAAAATTGGAGGAATCAACTCATGGGATCATTTTTACCGATGGGACCCAGTTTGGTGAAATGAGGTTTGAAACCTTTCGGGAGTGTTTTAAAGTATTAAATGAAATTTTTTGGGGGTAAAATTTTTAATCCATATTGCCACACCTTCCCATGTTTTCCTACACACAAATATCTTTATAACGGTGCAAGAAGCACATCAAACAGAGTATGTATGCAAAAGTTATTCCACTCAGAAGTTGACCTTCATGTTTTCACACATATAATTTAGGAGGGTACTGTGTCAACCCCCATTATTCATGGAAAAGGGGCTAGCCACGTGATTATGATGTAAAAGGTTGTAGAAGATTCTATATTATAACTCTAGTTAATAGTTTATTTAGTCAAACTTAACTGCTAGTAGGCTATAAGGTTGTGTTGTAACCTCGCCACTAGGAGGAAGAGGCATTCCATTCTTTTGAGAGAATTTTGTTCCATAGTTGAGAAAAGATAACCATTGAGCACACAAAGAGGATATTTTCACTGTAGTAGCCCATGGGCCATAGACATTACTTCTTTGTACCTATAGCCATATTTCTAGATAGAGAAAAAGAGCGAAACGACCTCACCTTCTAACTAGGTTTTCTCCTGAAATGGTTTTTCAGAGCATATCTTGTGTCTTATGTGTGTGTGAGCTTATTTTTTTGTTCTCTAATTTTTTACATCATTTCCATTCACATGCATGCACTAATTATAGTTAAATTTACAGATCTAGAAGTTTAATAAAATTGTAATAGTCTAAATATTCATAATTTTAATATATTATTATCATATCTGTTGTGACGAACTATATAGTGGAATATCCATGACAATTTAAAGATAATTTGGTATCAGAGCAGGTTTCTTTGTGGAGACTGCAGGGATCTAGATTGGTAGGGCTGAAAATCATAAAACCCTAATCATGGCTAACAAATCTGTAAATGAACCTCATGATCCTGTAGAGGTGAGGTTTACGCAGCTAGAACAAGAAGTCACTGATATCAATTGCAATGTAAGCCTCCTCATGACAGCCTTGAATAGAGAGCTAGGGATATTTTGAGATGATGGGGGTTCGAATGCAAAGGGAAAATTTGAATGAGGATCATAATATTGGGGAGAAAGGAAGAACTAGTCGAAGAAAGAATCCGGAAATGATCAACCTGGTTCGAGTGTTGTGAATCAGTCCCTATTTAAAATGGAAGCAAAAGTCTATATCAAAGCATACCATGGTGATATTGACACTATGAAGCTAAACCATTGGTTGTAGCAACAGGAATTTTATTTCAACATTCATCAGATTGAGGAAGGAAAAAAAATCTCATTTACGCAGTTGAAATTGGAGGTTCGTGCACTAACATGGTGGGAGAACCACAAGGAAACCCTCAGGCTAGAGGGAAGATTTCAAAACCCTCATTAAGTCATAGTTTTATCCCATTGGGGATATGGAGGACCAGTGGATATGGTGGCATTACTTTAAATAAAATTCAGGCCAAAGCGTCTAGGAGTACACCACAGAATTCTGGAAGATGGCTATAATGTTGGGTATCTCTCCAAAGAACCCAAATGTACTCCTCAATTATTTGGGGGGTTTGCATTTCCATCTATGTGAGCAAGCGATTTTGTTCAATCCCAAATCAGTGGATGAGGCTTGTGTATAGGAACAATAACTAGAGAACATAGGCCTGAAAAGAGTGTAATCAAGTGGATCGAAGCAGAAGGAGAAATAGAAAGCTTATGAGGGGAAGAAGAAGAAAAAAGGGGGAAAAGATAAAAATATGATAGCCACAACACACCAGTGCAAAGATCCTAGCAACCACTACAACATTGATGGCCATACAGAGGAGAAGTGTTGGAAGTTTCATCTAGAGCTAAACAAGAAGAACAAGAAGAAGAATCTCATGGTCATAGATTTGAGAAACCAAGTTGAAAGCAGCTTGGAAGTGGGTGAGAAGATCATATGTATGTTAGTGTAGAAGGAGGTGAACCTAAGTAGCCTTCAGCAATAGGAAGAGAGAAATGACCAAACTCTTCCATATAAAGATATGGATCAAGAAGATGAATATTGATTCTCTGTTTAACTCAGGATCACAAGCAAATCACAATGCCGCAGAGTTGTTCAATAATTTGGGGTTGGAAGTTCATGATCATCCAAACCCCTATCCACTAGGATGGGTAAATAAGGATGCAAATTTGAAGGTAACAAAACAATGTAAAATTAGATATAGATGTTGTTCACCTTGGTGTATGTGAAGTCGTGTTTGGGAGTCCATACATGTACATGTGAGATGAAATATTCATGAGGAGATCCAATCAGTACTATCTTGTCAAGGATGGAAAATCAATTAACATCAACATGCACAAAGGCAAGTCAAAAAAATCACTAGTAAGTGCCAACCAAACTAAGAAACTGAGTAGTTACAACAAGAAGTATATTTTATTATTTTTAAGATAAATCCAGTCTGAAGAGGAGTCAATTAGAGGCAAGGCATCCCTGGAGGGTTGTAATAAGAAACATAAAAAGCAATTAGAGGAGTTATTATAGGCATACAGGGATGTGTTCTGAGATCCCAAAGGGTTACCACCTAAGAGACAAGTGGAAGGTGAGATCTAATTATTACTGAACTCCCCATTACCAAATATCAGGTTGTATAGGAAGTATGTTATAGAAGCAAGTGAGATGAAGAAACAGTTGCCGCAGCTGCTAGAACATGGTGTCATTTGACTGAGTAAATCTCATGTGTCTCACCCATCATCATTATGCCAAAGAAGGATGGAACTTAGCAAATGTGTATAGATTACAGGGTATTGAATAAAATCATGCTCAACAATAGATACCCCCTACCCAAGATAAATGATCTGCTAGATCAGTTGCAGCAAGAAAATTACTTCACCAAGATGGAATCAAAGTATGGATATCACTAGGTTCGAGTCAAAGAAGAAGATACATGGAAGACTGCCTTCAAAACTATGAAATTTTTGTATGAATGGTTAGTTATTCCATTTGGCCTATGTAATGCACTAGCTAGATTTATGAGATTAATGAATTATGTATTGTGCCCTTTTATAGATCAGCAGACGAGAACTAAAGATAGATCCTTCCAAGACGGAGGCCATCATGAAATGGTTGGTTCCTACTAGTGTTTCTGAGTTCGGGAGTTTCATTGGGGTAGCACAGTACCTAAGGAAGTTCATAGCCTCATTTTCAGTGGTAGCAGCACCATTCCATGCCATAACAACAAGTGGCGAGAGTTTTGAGTGGGGAAAAGGTCAGTAGAAGGATTTCGAGGAGCTAAAGAAGAAGATCAGTCAAGCACCAGTTCTGTCATTATGAAACTTGCAGTGGCCCTTTGAAGTGGATACATATGTGAGTGGGTATGCTATGGGATTTGTCTTGATGTAGGGAGGAAGGCATGTATGCTACCATTCTGAAGTATTCCATGGGGCAATCCTTAACTACCCTACCTACTATAAGGAGATCTATGCCATGATGTAAGCTGTGAAGAAGTGGAAGCACTATCTGATGGGAAAGTATATAGTAATCCACATAGATCACCAACTATTACAATACTTGCAAGCCCAAAGTAAGCTACAACAGACCAGGAATTACAAGTGGATGGGTTGTTTACAATAGTTTCATTTGGTGATCAAGTATAAGAAGGGAAACACAAACAAGTTAGCCGATGTGCTTTCAAGGCCACCCACATCAAAGATCACAATTTCAGGGACTCTTATGCCCATGGATCCATTCACCCATGATGCATACATAGAAGCATATTCAAAGGATGAGGACTTCACGGAGGTGTATAACAAATTGTAGAGTTAGAGTCGTGTGCATGATCGCGACAACACCGTTGACTACCATCTCTAAGATGGGTTACTCTACTAGTTGGATAAGTTATGTGTTCCTAAAGGTGAGTGACTACAAATGATTAGAGAGGCTCACACCTCCAACATTGCAGGACACTTTGGTGTAGGGAAAACCATGGGTAAATTGCAGAGGTATGTGTATTGGCCCAAGATGCAAAAGAAGGTAGCTAGGTTCATAAAAAGATGCATGATTTGTTGTAACATCAAGCTTAGCAATAGGAAATATGGTCTATATCATCCCTTACCTATACCTACTCATCCTTGGGAAAGAATTTCCATGGAATTTGTAGGCGGTTTATCAACAACTATGAAGGGACATGACTACTTGTTCGTGGTAGTTGACAAGTTCAGCAAGATGTGTGTTTTGATGCCCTATAAAAAGACCATCAACAAACAAGAAGATATAGACTTGTTCTTTCGATAAGTATGGGTACACTTTAGGATACCAAGAAGCATCATTTTAGACAGAGATACAAGGTTTCTTAATGCATTTTGGACTACATTATGGGAGAATATGGACACAAAGTTGAAGATATCTACAACATTCCATCCATAGGCAAATGGGCAGACAGAAGTAGTCAACAAGACTTTAGTGCATCTTTTGAGGGGATACAACCAAAAGCATTCGAAGAACTGGGATGAAATTCTGGTATATATACAACATTCTTACAACAGAGCAATCCACAGTTCTATAGGAAAATCCCCATTTAAGAATTGTTTTCGATATTTTCCACCTTCACCTTTGGATCTTTCATATGGGGAACAAGGAGGTGTGAGGGAATATCTTACATCATATGATTTGAGGGCTAAAAAATGTATAGAAAATATTAGGTAAATCCATCTACATGTACAGGATACATTGCAGAAGTCATGGGAGAAGTATAAGGCCAGGAATGATAAAAAAAGAATAGATCAATCGTTCAAGGTGGTAGACATAGTATGACTACTGTTGAATAAGGAGAGGTTGCAAGGGCCTGGTAAGAAAATAAATGCTTTGAGGTATGGTCCCTTTGAGATACTGGAAACGGTGGGTGATAATGCATATCGACTTAGTTTACCACCATAAACAATGTAAACTTTGAAACGGGAACTGATACTGTTATCCATTTTGTAGAGATAGCAAAAAAGTGACCCAATTTTGAAAAGGGGTGATGTAGAACACACATGTTTTTTTTAGAGCATAGTTTTTGGCACTATAAATTTTTTTATGTACATTGCGTTTTAGAATGGTAGTGATTTTGAAGTGGTCTTCTTCTTCATATTTTTTTTTTTGTAGTGAGGTTTTTATTGTTTTGCTTTAAAGAATGTCAATATTTTCAATCTTTGATATTCTACATATTTATACATCGTTAATTAATTTTTCAATCCACAAGAAATAATTGTCTCTAAAAAACAATATTTTTTAACAATTGACATAAAAATAACCATTTTTAACATAAATATAACTAAAAAACTACACTTTTTGATAATTTTTTGCTAGAAATGACATGTCAAAATCACAATTTTTATAGGAAATTTTTAGCTAAAAATGGTTAAATAATAGTTTGTTTTTTTTTTTTTTTTTTTTTTTTTTTTTTTTTTTTTTTAAATGAATTTCATGTCAAAAAAATAATAATAATCACTTTTTTTTTTCTTCAAAAAATAATGATTCACTTAAAAATTAATGCGAAAATCACATAATACAAATATTGAACGCATGACAACCTTAATTGAGTGTATATTCTTCTCATAAAATGTCAAAGTCAAAACATGACAAGTATAACTAATTAATAGTTACAAAAAATGAGCTTGATTTCTAAGCATAACTTAAATTTAATCAACAATGTCACGTAATCCAAACTCTTCATCCTCTAGAGTTTCATCATTGTCTTTTTTCACAATATTTTCTGCTTCATTTTGCTCATTTTCCTCTTCTAATGGATCTTTGATGTCTGCGAATCTCCCAGTGTATGCCTTTCCAATCATTCAGTGTAATGGTGGTTGGGGTTCCTTTGCCTTTTTTGCCACACGCGATTCACTAAAGTCCCCTTTCTTCAACCAAATTTCTTGCATTGCATCTGGAAGAAATTGAAGAGCATTAATTCTTTGTTGAATGAAATTGCATTGTATTGGTTCTTTTTCAATTGCAATGCAATTTCTTCCTTTTTGAAGGCAACATGCTAGTGTTGTACCTAATTATCAAGCACAAAATAAATGATGAAGTAAATTAGTACAATGACATATTAATTAAGAAATAACATATTGACATTCAATTCCATATAATAAAACTTACCTGAGCCAGAAAATAAATCCAGAACCCAATCTCCTTCATTTGAACATATGTCTATAAGATAGTTAATCAATAACTGTGGTTTTTTATAAATGTTAATTATCTCTCATTTTGCTTCTTTGTCTTCATATCTTAGTTTTCTCGCAACAACATCATAAGTCAGCGTTTGGCTATGACTCTTTCCATCTACCTGATTGAAAATCATAGACATATAGCTATCATCTTTTGCCCAACTATCAATATGGATGAGCTCACAATCATTTATAAATAGTTGATCTTCACGGTTAAGAAGATTTGACTTTTGCCTGTAACATGAAATAGTAGAAATTCAATTAACTTGTACATAAATGAATTTTTCAACGTTAATCAAATATACATTTTAAACATCTTACCATGTAAGCTGCATCCTTGAATTTGTTCTCCCCTTGAAGCTTGACAATAACATTGCCAATTGTGTGTCTGAATGAAATATCACAAATCTCCATAATGGTGATGACATGACTTCTAGAAATCCCAAAACCACTTTACTAAGAGTTTGATAAGTATAAGGGTCACTATCATAGTCAATGTTTGGAATATTGAAACCATGGGGAATATCTGCAATAACTAGGGCATAATCCGTTTTAGGTATGAGTTTAGCAATGTCTTCATAGTCACCTTGTATTACTTGATATTGAATAATGTCTAGCCCATTCTAAATGAAATGAGTAAGAGTTGGATCAAGTTCAACATTCTTAATACGTTGCTTGTTCAGTCTTTTGATCTTTATTTTTTCAATAAAGGTTTTGAAACTATCTGGTGCTCCATTATCATCCTTCTTCATCTTTTATAAAATAAACAAATATATGTGTAAGCTATAAATTAAAAATAGTACATAGATAAATAAAAATAAATGTATAAATCAACATACCTTTTTAAATGCAAGATAAAGCGCTTTTAATGTTGATGTAGAACTTGAATCTGGATAGTTGCGTACAACATCATCCCAACTATCTTCATTCAGAAATTTAACCATTTGTTCTTGAATTTTCATGTAAACTTTGTGACTGTAGAAATAAAGTAAAAAAAGTTAATATAATGATATATATATATAACAAATACTACCAAGAACAATATGTTATATTTAAAAGAAAATTATAATCTAAAATAAATAAAAATAATTCAACAAACTTACTTTTGAAATTCTTCAGACGTTTCCTCCAATGATAATTCCCCTGACCTCACACTAGATAATATTGCTTTGACAATTTTATCATCCTTCACTCCTTGCAAAGCTCTCTAAGGTGTGATAGTCATATCTTCTGGAAGCTGCTTCATTTCAAGATCTGATTTATTGTTGCTACATATCAACGACTTAGACTTTTTGACCTTCTGGTTTTTAATGCCAATGTTTTCCACATGATAAAAATCTCATTAATCAACTCCCATATCTCTCCAGTTCTAAATTCCAACTAGAAAATTTTATCAACACCTCTGAGTATATCACTAAATTTGTCACCTTTGCCACCTTTTGAATTGATTTTCTCTTCAATTAGATAGCGTATTTCCATACAACATTCCTTTCGAAAATCTACAGTAACATTTATATGATCCCTACCACATTTTTCTTCAAATTCACTATGAATAAATCTAATTATGTGGATGAAAGTCATAGACATCCTATATTTATTATCTGAATTATGATCCCATGCCACTAACTTCGCTTCTGTATCTGTGTTGAGTCTTGAAAATGTCATTCATTTCCATTACACTTTCACTATTATGTCCATCATATCACCTCCATTTCACTACTATGTCACCACATTCATCCCACTTTCATTATCATTGGGCCACATTTATGTTTTTCCAATCTTTATTAATTCTAAGCCTTTTAAGTGAAATTGTGGTTAAAAATTAGGAAATAATGTGCATAAGCTTATACCTAACCAATAGGTTGAGATTGTTGACATGTGTAGGTTGAAAGGAGGCTTCTAGAAGACCCTTATGTGGCACTCTAAGGCCAA
>APFE030622919.1:65930-77068 GCA_000404065.3 Pinus taeda
GCTGCCCCCGAAGCTAAAAATAGATGTAAAATTGCCTTATAAAGTCTAGTAATTTCTAGTCAATCTTGGCCATTCATTAGGTGGATGATCTGATGGTAGAAGTTATGTTTAATTTAGGGTTTTTTTGCCCTAGAAGGCAACCCCTCACTATATATGAGGGAATTGTATTGCGTCTATGTACATCTGTATTCTAAGTGAGGAAGAGAGAGGAGATTGAGAGCGAAGAGGGAGTTACAACGGATCTGATGTAGGTTGTATCTCTTCAGTTTGTTGGATAATATAATAAAAGAAGGATTGATTGTTTCTCTGTGGACGTAGCCAAAACTGAGTGAACCACATATATTTGTGTCTCTCTTGTTTTATGCATTTTCTGTGTTTATATTTCTGCAATATTTTATGTGTTCCATTGCTCTGTAATATATAATTTTCTAACATTTGAAAAATCCATTTATTTGGCCACAAAATGTGTCGAATGAACATGAGGAAATAAACATTGTTGAACAGAAACAATCTCAAGGTATTATTAATTCTTCACAAGCAGAGGAAAGAGAGATGTATATTGGTTCCAGAAGATCTCGTGCACAACGTGAAGCCATGGAAGACCTTTACAGGGGTTCAATATAGGATATTAAGGATGGTTGCATGATCACAGTGCTAGCAGATGGAGATCCCAATGGTTATCCATTCTGGGTTGCTAAAGTTGTAAAGGTGTTTACAGAAAATGAGGATGTTACAGGTGTTGAAGTACATTAGTATGCCACAAATACACACCCATTCAATGGTGTGTATAAGCCAAAGATGGTAGTTGACAACAAAATGGCAGAAAGAGAAAAATAAAGGTTACAAATATAAATCATTGCCGCACAGACATATTAAAATTGGAGGATGTTGACATACTTGTTTATGAATTCAATTTAACAAAGAGAAGAACTCTTCGCTTCAAAACGATAGAGATTCTGAAAAGGTTGTTACCAGAAAGAACAATGTTGAGATGGGAGTCTGCTGAAACAAGTCATAGATCTAGAAGAATTTTGAAACCTGAAATGGTGGGCATGCATGTGGACTCAGATGGGGCACTAGTTGATGAAAGAGAAGAATATGGAACATCTTTATCAGCGTCCAGTCACTCATCTGAAGATGTGAATTCTGATGGTGTGCAAGAAAATATGAGTGATTTTGAATAATTGTTTAAGACAATTTATATAACTGATGTTTGCATCATATCTTGAAATAAAATTTTTGATTTCCATATGGTGTTAAATGAGAAGTTATGAGTCATTTTTATGTTGTTGGATTATATGTCTTCATTATGATAATTTTTATTGTTTAGAATATCTACAATGCAACATTAAGTTAGAGATATAATGTATGTTTCATTCAATATACAAATAATGACATTTGAATTCATTTAGTCATGTAATTTGTTCATAATGTCATGGTTTTTTAATTTTATGGTTGAAAAAATTCCAATTTATTTTGTATCTAGGATGTTATGGTTGAAAACATGTTGAATTTATACTTTGGAAAGAAAAATGTTATTCTACCAAAAACATTAGTGTGTTTTTTTCCTCATAAACAACTTTTTTTGGCACTTAAAAATTCGGTTTTACTAGCATTTTTTAACAATGTTGAAAATTGACCCTAAAAAAAATCATTATTCCAGTATCATCACTTTTTCATTTTCAAGGTGTTTTTTGCACAAAAATTTTGTTTTCACTGTCGTTTTTAAAACATGTTCAAAATTGACCCTAAAAAAAAAAAAAAAACCATCGTTCCAATATACACACTTTTCGTTTTTAGCATTGTTTTTTATGATTTTTTGGGGTCTTTTGGCCAGAGTTCCTGTTTTGAGTTTATAGTTCCCGTTTCAAAGTTTACATTGTTTGTATATGAACATTTACTTAGTTGTGAATGTAGAGAATTTGAAACCTTAGAGCCTTCCATGCTAGATCAAGAAAAGGAACATGTCCTACCTTCTGTGGAGGATTTAGCACCAGAAACTCAAGAAGATTTGACAAAAGATACATTTTTGCAGAAGAGGTCTCAAACTACAAGACAAGGGCAACATGGCCTTTGGTAGGTTGGGTTGAAGTGACAACTTCTGGGCTAAGCTAAATGGTACATCAAAGAGAAAGTGGAGGAAAATTTTCCTCACCTCATTCAGTAAAGTATTTTGGGGACCAAAAGCATCCAAAAATGGGGAGGTATGATCCATATTGGATCATTATATCATTTTTCATCCATCTCGATGCATTCAAAGTGCAAAAAGTGGAGGAATCAATTCATGGGACTGTTTTTATCAGCGGGACCCAGTTTGGTGAAATGAGGTTTGAAACCTTCTGAAAGCATTTTAAGGCATAAAATGATGTTTTTTTGTGGGTAAAAATTTCCCTCTTTGGCGTAGCACCTTTTCATGTTGTTATACATAAAAGATCTTTCCAATGGCATAAGAAGTGTGTCAATTAAAGTCTGTATCCAAAAGTTATGCAACTTAGAAGTTCACCTTCCTATTTTCACACCTATAATTTGGGATGATGCCACATCAAAATGGGCTAGCCACATGATTATGATTTAAAATACTCTAGAAGTGTCTATATTGTAACTCTAGTTAAGCATTGATGTAGTCAAACTTAACCACTAGTAGGCTATCAGGTTGTGTTTGTAACCAGGCCACTAGGAGGAAGAGGCATTCCATTCTTTCAAGAGAATTTTATTCCATGGTTGAGCAAAGATAGATAGGAGAGATAGGAGGTAGAGAACACATAGAGTATTTATGCACTGTAGTAGCTCATGGTCCACGAAAATTACTTCTTTGTATCTGCAGCCATATTTCCAAACAAAGAAACTGAAGCAACCTCAACTTCCAATTGGGTTTTCTCCAAAAAGGGTTTCCCTAAGCATATCTTGTGTCTTATGTGTGTGTAAGTTTATTTTTGCTTTCTCTACTTTTCTACATAATTTCCATTCACATGAATGCACTAATTACAGTAAAGTTACAAAGCTAGAAGTTTAATAAAACTGTAATAGCATAAAAATTCATAATTTTAATATATTATTATCATATCTATTGTGATGAACTGTCTAGTGGAATATCCACAACAGTTTATGGATCAAGAAATAATAAGCGTTATCATCATCATCAATAAATCAAGGTGATCTCCCTCTCTTTGAAGGATAACTTTTGAAGGAAGACATATTTTGTTATCAACATCATCATCAAAATCATGAAGGCATCAAGTTGAAGATATTGTCATCAAGGAGCATCTTTACTTGATAAATAAGTACCTTTATATTTATGACTAAATATGTTATCAAAATGACTTCATTTTGCAAGGAAATCAACAAATTGTTTGGGTCATCAAAATTTCTTGCATGGAAGAAGAGAATTGATTTGATCCTCATAGAAAATGAAGTTGTTGATAATGTCAAGGGTGAAATCGCTAAAATTCCAAAGGAAGAAGTTAAAGCTCTTGCAAAGTACATGGAAGGGGAAGTATGGGCTCAGAGGATCCTTATAGAATCCATCAAAGATCCCCTTATACCCTATCTATCAAACTTGGAGACATAAAAATAAATATACGATAAACTAGTAGAATTATTCTCTATAAGTACTGTTGGAGAAGTGATATCATTAATATAAGAACTCTATAAGATGAAAATATCAAAGGAAGAAGGAATAGTCTCATAGTTTAGGAGAGTATCAGAAATAAGAGGCCAACTAGAAGAGTTGGGAGAAATAATTCCCGACAAATAAATGACCACCACAGTGCTCAATTCACTACTAGAGGAATGGGGAAACTTTACATCAAGCATCTACGGAAAGAAGGAAGCTACCCCATTCAATGAACTATGGTCATTGTGTAAGATTGAAGAAACTCAATTAAAGGAAAAAGTGGTGTAGGATCAATTGAGCAAGATCAAGAATTTACTGCCATATCTAGGAAGAAAGGAAATTTTGGTCCTCAAAAAAAGAACAAGAAGAAAATGTCAAAGATCCAATACTATGGTTGTCATGAATATGGGCACTACAAGAGAGATTGTCCTAAACTCAAGAAGAACAACAAAAAGGGAAGAGTCCCATATCATTGAAGAAGTGGAAGAACCTGAAAATAAGAAGTCAAAGAAGGAGGAAGTAAAAGGCCTCTACTTTGATTGAGATAATCTTCTCCACTGAGTTCTTTTTAGTTTTTGTAAACTATAGTTATCATGGTATGAAACATTAGAAGTGTGATAGGATGCATAATTTAAGGATATGGAATCATATTAGATTACCATTGAAGAAAGTGCTCATGATATAATTAGAAAAGATTGAAAGAATAGTTGAAGTAGAACTCTACATGGATGTAGCAGTCATCATATAAAGGAAGCAGCTCTTGGTAACCTCATTGTAATCATGTGTAGTGCATATGGTTAAAGAAATTCATCTAGCATGATAGAAGGAATTCACCATACATCATCATCATCATGAGAAAGGAGCTTTATCTGAATGAGGATAATCTAGATCTTTTGTTGGAATATTCATTAGAAGGTCCAGCTCTCTTGGAGGAAGAAAGTGTCTCACTGAGAATTCCACCTTGTATGGGATTCATTATTTAGAAGGATGATGGTATTGTGACAAAGGAATGTAGCATGTCAAGATGGTTGAAGTACTCTCAATCAATAAAAGGAAGTTGTTGAAGGAAGCATAGCTTACCAAGAGAATGAAAGAGGTATACATGCATGTATTTAATTGAATCATGTCATCATATGGTTGCATGGGTAAATGCTCTATCGCATGAGCATGATCAAATAAAATGGATCTCCTCCTTTGGAAAGATGCATGAAAGCATGGTTCACATATTGAATAGATGAAATCAACATAATATGTCCTCATATGGAATATGATGTGGTTGAAAATATGAAGGAACTTTTGATGAAAGTTCTTAGGAGCATTATGTGAAGAAAGAAAGAAGAGATTGTGAACGGTGCAAATATGGTCATAAGAAGAAAAAAAATTGATGACTAGAAGAATTGACCATGAAATCTCCATGGAAAAGGTATGAAGACTCTAATGAATTCTGGAAAGGAAGGAGACCCTTAACATTGAATATCTTGGAGAGGGTCAATATGTATGCAACATGTTGATGTTGCAAATGTCATGATGAAGGGCCACCACAAAAGGTAATTTTGATTTGATGTTTTTTTTTTGAACAATATCTAGATGGGTTGATATAGGGATGCTGAAAGAAAGTTTTGGATGTCACCTAAAACCATGTGGTGGGATGAAACATATTGAAGGTGGAAAAGGTAGTTGTATGAAGAAAAGATGGATATGGACTAGTAAATCAATTTACAATGAAAGGAAGGATGACATGAATGGCATGGTTCATGAAGGAAAGTGATGGATGGTCGATTCCCTACAAATAAGTACGAAAATATGAAGGCTCCATAATATTAAAAATAAACTCCATGACATCAAAAGAAGGAGCCCCACAAGGAACTGATAGTCCCATGATATCCACCTAGAGCAAAAAGTTGTTGGAAGCAAGTCTTTGATTAAGAGGCAGCTTAGAAAAGTCCTTGGATAAGAGGGATCTTGGGTACATTACATTATAGGAATTGGTATATCCTTCCTAGCTGAGAGGGATAGATAGACACATCATTCTTGTCTTCACTTTGGGAAGAAAGAAAGGAGGGTTGGGTAACCATCTCACATCTGATACTCTTTGAGGATGAGGTAGGGAATCCATGATAAGAGTAGTCCTTGAGGATCAATATTATCTAAGGACTGGGAATCCAAGATAAGAATAGTCCTGGAAGGACAAACTCTGTGAACACCCAGGTGAGGTATGCACCTTGAGAGTCAATGATGATGGTGTTTATAAGTCATTGGTCTTTGCTAGCATTGTGCTCTAATCTTGTGGAGAGATAGAGTTGTTATTCAAGGCCTTTCTATGTGACAATGTTGATTGGTATGATATTATACAGAAGGGTTACCAATCTGACTTTTATTATGAGAATTCTTCAGATTGAGAATATCCAAGTACCTCATATGTATTATGAATAACTCCCTAGTTAAGAGGGAGTGTTGAAATATGTAACTAGGTTCAGTCTTCATAATGACATACGTAATCATGATTTTATGTATTTGATGTAATAAGAAAAATAAATTTATTATTTTTGCTCTTGAGGCATGGGTTTCATGCTCGAAGAAATTTATTTTTAAGTCAACATCCCATTGTGAGTTCCTAGGGATTTTATTGAGTCTACAAGTCATTAAGTCATTGTCATGTATGAAAGATTCATTTGGGACATGTTACATTGTAAAATAAATTTTATTTGAGTCAAAGATAGAGTCAAAAGACGCCCCAAGGCCTTGTCTATGGTCCACAATCAAATTGGCCTCCAAAATAAGCAAGATGGTCTATCAAGAGAACAAGTCAGCCTATGTGATATGTAAAATTGACCTACAAGCATGGGTAAAGAGCCTATATATATAAGAGGACTCAGCCTCATTCATGGATCATCATCAATCATATATGTTAAGAAAAATAAGTGTGAGTAAGAGAGAAAGAAATCCCCTTGAGTAGCGAATAAAAGGAGGAGAAGATAAAAGTCTTCTAGTCTAGTTTTTGGGCTCTTTCTCTCACATGTGTGACTGCAACTAGGGTTTCTGTAGTAAGGTATTGCAGTCATTGAAAAGAAGTTGAGATATACCTCAAGAAAGTATAATTTTTATAGTTGAATTCACAAGGAAAAGAATCCAAGTCAATCAAAGGATAGAAACCACTTATTTTTCCTTCCTCATCTCTCATGTGTGGCCTACGGTTTATGAAGCAAGGGCTGAAATATTGTAGAAGTTACAAGAAGGCCAAAGTTGCAGAAGGAGAGGTAAAAAATATTGTCAAGGTGTTGTAGGGTCAAAGTTGAAGACAAGGAAGAAGCATCTAATTTGACTTGGCAAAAGGAGGCAATGTTGACTCGGCCTTGGAGGAGCCTCGGTCAAGGGTTTAGGTCTAGGAATTCGTCAACTGAAGATTCTATAAGAAGACAAATTCTTGTGGGTTTTCCTCTTAGAGTGGAGAGGTTTTCGCCCTGGCTAATCGCCTATATCTTGTTTCCTTTGTCTCATTATTGTTTATGTTTTAATAGTTGTTTGAGGATAGAAAACATTAATAATATCAAATCAAGAAGAATTTAATCAAGTAAAATAAAAGCACATGACAAGCAGTTATTAAGCGAGAGAAATTACCTACACTTGATGCCCCTATATTTCTCAAAAAATTTTAGGTGTGTCTCTTGTTGAAGTGAAAAAATTCTTTAAGAAAAAGGTTGTTGGGTTTTCACCCATGTGGGTCTAGGGTAAACTCTTTTGTTCTTTTCTTAGCTACCTCTTCATGGTCCTCCTGTCATAAATGTTATATTGTTGATGGATTTTGTGTAGTTTCTTAATGATGGAATAATGAATAAAGAATTTGAAAAAAAAAACTAAATCATTTGAAGTAATTAACAATATAAAAGACCCTAAAAGATCAACATGGTATCAGATCCTATGGTGAAAGAGAATCCTTGAAGTTGAAGTCATCTATGTTTCAAGACATCCTCTAGGGCTTGTTATGTCATTAGCCCTAGTTTAAGAACACATTCCAAAGAAGGAAGAAATCATCTACTATTTAGACCGAAAGTTTGAGTATGCCAATAAGCCCTAGTCTCTATGTTTCAGTAAGGAAAAAGTTACCTCAGGGCCATATTATAGTAGGCCGAAAATATTTTGTGAAAAGAGCCCTAGTTTTGCAAGAATAATAATATATACACTAGAAACATGTCCATGTATTTGGGTGAAATTATAGTTCGAAGTTTTGTTAAAAATGAGTTCTTCCAAGAACAAAATGGCCGAATGCCTCAATTAGACAATTTTTTTATGATCTGAATATTCAATATGCCGAGAAGATTTTTCATAACCTCAAGAGGTCTGAGGATACCTCATTCAAGTTGAATGAGGTCAAAATGCCTCAAAACAAATATCAAGAATGTTGAGGAGGCCTCAGGACTAATGATAGAAGGTCGAATGGCTTCACAAATGACCTCAGAAAACTAGAAATATCACAATCAGTACATTGTTTTGGTGTGTAATCCTTTGCGATTTGATTGATGTTTCATAATGTAGAATCATTGGAGCATATATTTTTTTTGTACTTGTCCTCTATGATTAAGAGTCTCAAAAATTAGCCTAAAAGAAGCTTGAAAACAATTATGTCTAAAGATAAGCCAACATGAGATCTACCTTTAATATTTGACCCGTGGAAAACACTCTATTCAAAAGAAGGAATTGAACTGATGATATCTACGAAAGGGTGTTTGAGATTCATTGTTTACTTACCTCTAAGACAAGCCTCAATGTGGAAGGCTGAAAATTGTTTATTGAAGTTCTATAACATTCAAGAGCTAAGTCTAAATATTGATGCCTCTCTGAATCCTTGGAATATGAGGTATGTATCATCACTATAATTTTTGCTTGAAGTATTCTTAGATATCAATGATATCTTGGAGCTCTACCAGTGAAGGCCAAGTATAGGTCTGATTGAAAAGTATGTGTCAAATAATTGTATTGTACTATTTTTTGAGTTGTTAATGTCCAGTATGCCTTGAAGAATGAAAATGAATTATTGATTCTTAATCAGAGGACTGTGTCAATGTCCTGAAAAATGCCTCGTTATAAAACTCTTGTATTATATGAAGTTATGAATGAAAATTATGCAATAAAATTCATAATCAATAGTGTGTATACAAACACATCTACTCATGTGTGTCATAAACTCCATATTGTTGTATTCAAGAATGATATGGGCTGAATTCAACAACATGTGTGAGTGCAATAGAGTGATGACCAAAAGATGCAAATGAGATATGGTGCAATGAAGATGAGTCTGAAATTGCCGCTTGATAAGGCCTGAAGAAAGCTTGGGTACCTACACAAGCATTTCACCAATATGAGGAATCACCCTTGAAAGAATATTTGAAAATTTTGAAGTGACATATATTAAAGTTTTAGGGTTTTGTGAATTGTATTTAGAAGCAAAACATTATTACAAAGATTTAAAACCTTGCACTGTTGAGTGAAAATCATGGAAGATGCATTGTATATTTTGATGCTAATAAAGCACATTTTGATAAAGGAATAGGTTATATTCCTCTTCAGTTTATAAATCAAAGGCTCTCTTGATAAGGTCAATACTTCTACAATAGGCCAAGGACATAACCAATTAAAGACATATCGGATTGAAATTCATGAATGGATCTACTGATGACATATGTGTTGTTGTGGAAGACCTTGCACTTAATACTAGTATGGATATTTGGATACTAAAACCTATTTTTATAAAATCCATTCCTTTAAATGAAGTCCAAAATATTGATGGTTCTACAATAATTTTGAAAAAGTAGAGTTACTTGGTTTGAAGAGAACAAGGATAATTATTGAACAAGTCATCCTAAATTGATTAATGACAATGATCGAATCTAGGGTTTTGAAATTTGGAAAATGGAGATTTAGGGTTTGAAAATCCTAGCTAGTTAAAAGATCTTGGATAAGAAGTCCTTAGGGCTCATGGACAAAACCCTAGGACTAAATCCATATTAACATTTCTGCTAAATCAACATGCCCTTACTACTAAAGGCTCTTGGTTGAAAAGGACAAGATCACTATTTAGCTAGTAATGTTGAAGCAATAATCAAGTATGTTGTGAAATGACTCTATGTTATGTTGGTGTAAAAGGAGTATTACAAAATCAGGGTGTGTAAACCCTAGATTAATTTGATGGATAATGAAATCCTAGGGTTTATGGAGAAAACCTTAGAGTTTGTCTTATATAGTCATTTTTGCTAAAATAAAAAACCTTAGTTCATGCAAGGAAGTTATGACATCATGTTGATGATGAGGACGAGAACAATAAAGTTTCAAGATGGATGGAAAAAGGTTTAGATCAAGAGGGAGCTCGAATTTCCCTATAATCCTCAAAAGATAAGGGTTGTTGTTGTTTTACTATTATTCTATTGTATTTGTTTATTTTGTTGGGTTGCAATCATTCATCCATGAACTCCTAGTGAGGATTGTAGGTACATAATGAAAGTTGTCTAAACTTTGGAAACAAATGGAAGAAGTGGAAGAGTGAAGTGAACTGTGTGACAAGAGGACTTTCCTAAAATCGTGAGTTGTGTTGAGAGCTATTGTACTAGATGAAATATGAGCTCAGAGGGAGCTAGTAGATCAACAAGCTTGAAGTATGCCTTGATTACGCCAATGGAGTCTACAATATCTAGCATGCAACAATTGAAAAACTTGAGAATAGAAGGTTCTCTCAGTAAGAGGGAGAGGATCATGACAAAATGTTTGCTCCAAGTTGTGAGGTACACTTCTGTTAGAATTATTTTTATTTCTTTAAAAATGTACCAAGTAGATATAGAAATCATTCTTTTCATTAATTGAAAAGGAAGAAGTGTACATAGAACTACCTTAAATTTTTGAGGTACATGAGAAGAGGTATCATGATTGAAGAAGACATTTTACAATCACAAGCAGGAATGTTGGGCCTTGTATTTTTTCGTTGATGGATCAAGGATGATCCTATATGAATTTTTTATAATAGAAGTAGAAGGAATCATGTGTCAAGGGGATAAGTTGTGGTAGAAAGAATTGCTTCTGCAATAGAGGGATCAGTCAAAGAGCCATGTTTTAGCTTTAGAAGGAATTGACCTCTGAATTTGAGATGATGGACTATCATTGACATTGTTAAACTAGATAGCTAATATGTTGGAAGATAGAGGGAGAAACCAGAATTATCACAACGAGATATGTTTTAATGTGATAGGTGGCAGTCGGAATTATCATAGCAGCATATGTTTCAGTGTGAGGGAGCAACCATAATTATCACAACATGATATGTTTCAGTGTGAGAGGGAGCACCCAGTCAGAGTGACAAGAAATCAGTTGCAATGATGGACCTAATGAAAGGAAGCTAATATGTTTTATGATCCAAGTCATGTTGCTAAACATGGGTTAATTTTTTAGGAAACCAGCTCACAAAAAGATAGAAAATATAAATGAACACCTTAGAAATAAGCCTCTTTGAGGGGGCAACCTCCTTTACATTACACAAATG
>APFE030622919.1:78886-89154 GCA_000404065.3 Pinus taeda
GAAGATATCCTTCCAAACATTTTTTTACTATCTCAGTTTGCCCATCAGAATGAGGATGATAAGATGAGCTATGAGCTAACTGAGTACCAAGACAAGAAAATAATTCTGTCCAAAATTTCCAGTGAAAATGGGATCTCTGTCACTTACAATAATCTTTGGGTTTCCATGTAGCTTTTGAATTGTTTCCATAAATGCAATAGAAACTATACTGGCTTTAATGGATGTGATAATGCACAAAAGTGTGCATACTTGGTAAGTTGTCAACTACCACCATGATGACACTCTTTCCCTCAGACTTGGGTAAACCTGTGATAAAATCCATTGAAACCTCCTCCCAACGTTGGCTTGGAATGGATAAAGGTTGTAATAGACCCGGTGTCTTAATTGTTTCAACTTTATTTTGTTGGGAAACCAAACATTCCGCCAAAAACTTTTGAATATCTGATTTAAGGCCATCCCAAAAAAATTCCTTCTTAACGCTATCGTAAGTTTTTAAAAATCCTGAGTGCCCTCCTAAGGGAGAAGTGTGCAATTCCATAAGAATCTTTTGTTTTAGCTGGGAATTCTTACAGAGGTATAAGCGATCTTTGTACCATAACGAATCATTTTTCCAGCTAAATGTATCAGATGTACTAGGATCTTGTTGTATCTTTCGAATGAGTGCCCACACTTCTTCGTCATTCTTCCATTCCTCCCTTGCTTTGTTTATCCAATCCGGTAGGATAATAGAAATGGCGCGCAACAATGCTTCCACATCCTCATCCTTTCTTGGGAGTGCATTTTCCACAACATTTTGCTTCCCTTTTTGTACATGATTTCAAAGTCATAACCCAACATCTTTGTGACCCATTTTTGTTGCTCTTTAGAGGATAATATTTGTTCTAAAAAAGTATTTAAGACTATCATGATCCGTTTTTACCTTGAAGTGTCTTACCATTAGGTAGGGTCGCCATTTCTTAAGTGCATGTAGTATTGCCAACATTTCCTTCTCATAAATAGTTTTTTGTAAATACTTTCCTTTGATTGGATGACTTTCGAAAGTAATGGGTCTTTCATTTTGCATTAAAACAACACCAATTCCATTTCCCGAAGCATCACATTCCACAATAAAGGTTTTTGTGAATTCTGGCATAGCTAAGACTGGTGCTTGGCACATTGCCTCTTAAGATGTTCGAAGGCCTTTGTTGCTTATGGAGTCCATGAAAATGCATCTTTCTTCAATAATGTTGTTAGAGGTGCTACTATTCTCCCCTAATTCTTAACAAACTTGCGATAATACCCTGACAACCTGAGAATCCTTGCAAATACTTTATGGATGCGGGGATTTTCCATTCCTTAATGGCTTTAATTTTGCTAGGGTCTACCTTAACACCTTCATGAGATACAATATGACCCAGATTTTCCACCTCTTGTACTCCAAAGAAAAATTTGGAGCTTTTGCATATAATTGTTTCTCCTCCAAATAGTTTGAGCACCCTGTCAACATGTTCAACATGATCCTTCCAAGACTTGATGTAGATTAGTATATCACCAAAAAATACTAACACAAATTTTCTAAGAAAGGTTTTTAAAATGGAATTCATCAAACCTTGAAATGTAGAAGGTGCATTTGTAAGGCCAAAAGGCATGACCAAAAATTCACAATGACCCTCATGAGTTCTAAATGTTGTTTTTGAAATGTATTTAGTCTTCATTCTGATTTGATGATATCCTGAATGAAGATCCAACTTGGTGAAGTAAATTGATCCATGTAATTCATCCAATAATTCATCAATGACAGGAATGGGAAATTATCTTTAATACTGAGCTTGTTAAGCTCCCTATAATCCGGACACATGTGCCATGATCCATCCTTCTTGTGCACCAATACTACTGGAGTAGAGAAAGAAATTTGACTAGGGTGAATTATACCAGCCTCTAGTATTTCTGCAACCATACTTTCAATTTCACTCTTTTTGGCATAGGGATATCTGTACGGACTGATGTTTAGAGGAACACTTCCTGGAATCAAATGAATAGCAAGATCATAATCACGAATAGGTGGGAGACCTTTGGGAGTCTCAAATACCTTGGAATGATTGTCCAAGACTTTTTGGAGATCTGGAGAAATAGATGATTTCGATGTGGGGACCTCTAGTGAACATAATTGTGCAATTACACCTCGTTGTTCATTATTTAGAAGCTTTGTCATACCATTAGAGGTGATTATATTTCCCGGTTTCCTTGCAATACCCCTTAATTCAACTTTCTTTCCTTCCACACAAAATTTCATGAGAAGTTCTTGAAAATTAAAATCTATTGTACCCAAGGATTGTAGCCATTAGACTCCTAGTACAACATTAGCACCACCCATTGCAATGGAAAGCATTGGACTATTCAATACATATCATCCCATGGATAGCTTGATATTATGACACTTTCCAGAGAATTTATGGTTCCTCCACTTGCAACCATCACTTGACACTCTGGTGCTAGATATAGGAAGCAATTCAATTCCTTTGTTATCTTACAATGAATAAAATTATGGGTACTTCCTGAATCGATCAATGCTATTACCTTTTTCTTCTTGATATGTCCTTCTATCTGGATAGCTTGAGGAGTGGTAATTCCAACCAATGCATTACAAGATATGATCAGACTCATTTCTTCTTTATCCAGGGTTTGTTCCTAGAGTATGTCCTCTTCTTTTGACATTTCTTGTTCCTTTTCTTCCTCCTCTTCACAATCCATGTAGAATAATTTCTTCTCAGCACACTTATGACCTTTTGTGTATTTGTTATCACAACTATAACAAAGCCCTTTTGCTCTTTTTTCTTCCAATTGTTGTGGTGTCAACCTTATAAGTTGTGGAAGGCTAGGGGAAACAACACTTCCATCTTTATAGTTGTGACTGGTATGCTTCCTGGTTGCCATGATTTTTCTTTCCATTTTTCTTGCTAACCTAAATGCCTTCTCTAATGAATCAAGTTCCCAAAGGAAAACGTCATGCTGGATATTATCCTTTAAAGTCCCTATGAACACATCAGTCCTATGCTCCTCTGGAATATTTTTTACCCTTATGTTCAATTTTTGGAAGTCCTCAATGTGCTCCATCATTGAACCCTTTTGTTTGATATTTATCAATTGGATAAAAAAAGGTGTTGCTTTTTGTATCCTCATAATGTGCTATCATTTCTTCCGTAAAAATTTCCCAAGTGACAATTTGTTTACGAGAGAAAAGTCATCGATACCATACAAACTGATTTGGTTCCAAATATAAAATTGCAATACGTACCTTTTGTGTGTTTTGCACATTATGGAGATCGAAAAATTGCTCCTTCTGTAGTATCCATGTTTCGGGATCCTTGCCATCAAACTTCCTCATATCGATTTTTGGAACATGGTGGGTCTTCAATCCAACATTAGAGTCTATGAAATCATGATTAACAATTTCTTTTGTTCTCATCATGAGTTTCCTTTACTACCCTTTCACCATTAGTGACCATTTCTTGTAGCAACTTCTTCAAATTTATCTTCAATTCTTCCGTATTATCATCCATGCCATTCATCTTAGCATCTATGCCATTCATCTTAGATTCCATGCGATCCATCTTAGCTTCCTCGTCGTCTATGGTAGCTTCCACGCCATCCATCTTAGCTTCCACGTCGTCCATCTTAACTTCCACGTCATTCATCTTAGATTCTACACCTTTCTTTAAACCATCCATCTTAGCTTCTACGCCTTTCTTTAAACCATCCACCTTAGCTTCTACATCTTTCTTTAAACCATCCATCTTATTTTCTGTTACTTTTTATGCGAGTGAAATTTGTTGCACTTGGTCTCGTAATTTTGATATATCATGTTTCATTTCTTCCTCTTCTTCATAAGTCATGCTAGAGATTTTAGGTTGTTTACTAAGTGTTTCCATTTTCTTCTTCAGGGAATCAATTACTGATAATAATGCTTCACTATTCCCTTTGAATTCCTTCAAACTATTTTTTCAAACCAAGCTTATACAAAAATTAAAAAAAAAACTACACACTTTTTTCACTTTGTAGGAGCTCGATATTGAATGTGATGTATCTCTGTAATTTGGGATCTCCCAGGTCTGAAATTTCTTACTATGGTAACCCTTTGAGTAATATTTCTAACCCCACAAGTCTGATCAAGATTGGATTCTCCAATGAAGAGTTATGCCAAATCTCCCATGATGACTTGAGTATAGATTAGTTCAGTAGAGAAAACTTGTATGACACGCCACGGGTCATTGTTTTAACCTTAGGTTCTGAAAATTATACCCAAAAAAACTACAATCCATCTATTTCTGTAACTTTTTACAAAAATTCAATCTGATGCTGAGAGAGAAAGTTATAACAATTTTCCCAAGGTGACCTGTTTGGAATGTAATTCGGGGGTCTGCAAAAACCCAAAATTCCTCAGATTATATCTCTAAAAATATAGCGATGAAAGATCTAAAATTCAAACCAGGTTTAGCATGTTTTCTTCTCAAATGGGTTTTTTTTTGCTTCTGAAACGTTGTAGAAAAAAGTTATAGCGAAAATTCCATGATGACCTGTTTGGAGCAGCGAAACCCTAGAATCCAAAGCTCTGATACCAAATGTTAGGAAACCAACTCACAAGAAGATAGAAAAGATAGATGAACACCTTAGAAATAAGCCTCTTTGAGGGGGAAACCTCCTTTACATTACAAAAATTAACAATTCTTGGATAATACAAATGACTAAACCTCGATTCTATATATAGGAGTCTAAGGGGTCACAATATAATCAAGTTGACATAACAGTAATAACATAAGGGCACAAAAATAACAATAGTGGTTTTCTTTGGGGCATACTAATAACACTATAGGGAAAATAGGGGTACAATAATAACAATAAGGGATACAATGACAATAGTAATGGGGGAGTCGCTAATATTATAGGGGCCTAACATACTTGGTCATGCAAAAGTCGATTATGATTTGAGATTTGTCTCAAATAGTAAATCAAAACTACATATTCAGATTGGGCAAAGAGTGCTAAATAAAAAAAGAGTTCATCAATATATTGCATCAATTTGGGGCTCCATTATGATTTCTTGCATAAGCATGAATAAATCATCTAGCACACTTAGTATTAAGGAAGTCGAGTATATTGCAGTTAGATTGGCAAGTTGAGAAATAATTTGGCATCTGGGGCTACTTGTAGGATTGTCTTGATCAGGTTTAGGTGATGACCATGATGACAAATCGAAGCACAAGAACCAGTGTGGTTTCAGTATTATTCTACAATCAAGCATATTGATGATAAAGCCTATGTTCTAGGGTGAAGTTTGTATACTTCAGGGACAAGCTCGGATTTGTTGAAAATGCCTCTCTAAATGAGAGGGAGTGTTGAAAAAATAGCATCATGGACTGACATTCTTATTTTGTCACATATGTTGACCAAAATTACGGAGAATTTTCTAGTATAGGACAATCATTCTTTCTGTTTCACATACGTTGACCAGAATTAGGGAGAATGGCCCAAAAGAGGATAGTCATTTTTCCTGTGTCAAGTATGTTGAACAAAATTAGGAAGAATAGTCCTAGAGGCCCATAATTACTCAGAGAGAGTGTGACCTTTCAACATCAATCTCATTTAGCATCAAGCCCCAAATTACTTAGATAGAGCGTGGCCTTTGTGGATTCACCATGTGTCAGAGATATTGACCAGAATGATGGTGAACCAAGACTAGTTTGTATACCATGTGTAATATAAATCAAAATTATGGTGACTTGTTGATGCTAAATGATGTACCATGTGTCATACGTACCCATCAGGATTTGAGAATACACCATAGGTCGGAGGTACTGACCATAATTATGGTAACTTGTCGATGCTGTTAACTTACCATGTGTCAAAGATGTTTGACTAGAGTATGGTAATTTGTTGATGCTATAGATGTACCATGTGTCAAAATTGTTGACAAGATTATGGTAACTTGTTTAATCATGTGTCACAATTATTGAACTGATTATGGTACTTGGATTTGATATAACCTTTTCTAGAGAAATTTGTCAACATGAGAGCATCTAGATAGTCATTATGAATACCTCCCTAGCTAATATGGAGTTTTGAATTTTGTAGCTATGATCAATCTTCATAATTTATATTTTTGTTCTTGATGTATTTATAATGATGAATGTAAACCATGATCTTCATTCTTGTGTCAAAATAAATATTAAAGGCATGTTCTTCATGTCCTTTCTAAAATAGAAAACTTTGAATTTTGAAAATTAAATTTATTAACTCCAAATTACCCATGTCAACCCTCCTCCTAGTCAAGTTGGCCCCAACCTAAGAGGCACCCATTTGGCCCAACAAAATACTATATGTATGAGGCATTCGACCTCCTTCCCAAGCATGCAATTCAAATCTTCTGAGGAAACAAGATAAGACAAGTTTGAGGCAGATAGAAAGGACCTCTTTTAGGGAGAAAGATAACAAAGATAAAGATAAATATAAGGATAAATAAGGATGAATATAATTCTTGTTGAAGTACCGAATCTCTATGGAAACATTTTGTTAAGGGATGAATCTCTATATTGAAGGACCAAGTCTATGAAGTAATATATTGTGGAAAGAATGAATTTCTAAGGAAACAATCTCCATGAAAGGTGGCAGGACTAAGCTTCTATAGGGAAAAGTACAAGAATGAAATTATTCCCTAGCAGAGAAGACCAAAACGAAGTTATTGGGAAACCGACTTACTTGAATAGGAGGTTGATGGACCAGGTTTGACCATTATTATTCTATAGGTCAATTTGACCTTATAAATGGCTAGTATTTCTAGGTTTGTCTCTTATTAAAGTGAAAATTTTATTTAAGGAAAAGGTTGTTGGGTTTTCCCCCATGTGGTTTTTCCCAAGGTAAACTCTTGTGTTCTTTGCTTGGTTGTCTCTTCATGATCCTACTATCATAAATATTATATTGTTGATGACTTCTATGTAATTTCTTAATGATGGAATAATGGATAAAGCATGTGAAAAAGAACTAAATCATTTGAAGTAATTATCGGTATAGAAGACCCTATAAAAATCAACACCTTAAAGGGTAAAAGTTGATTATGAGAGTGAAAATAATGAAGATTTTTTAATTTTTCACCATCTATTTTGAATCTAGTGCTTACTACTTTGGTGATGGATTCTAAGGGAAAATTTACTATGGAGATATCAAATCATGGAAGGAAGGGGGGAACCCTAAGTTTCCACTTTCAAAACCTTAGCTATCACTCAATGTAGGGATAAAGGCAAGATAAAATAACTCTCTAGGATGTTCTCAAGCGATGTTCAAGATTATTAATTAAAGCATGCAACATCTCACCAAAAATTCATATAAAGATATGCATTTAGACAAGGAAAATAGAAACCATAACAAAAAGGATTGCATACAATAACCATAAAATATATTCAATAATAAAAATGTGCACAAGATACCAATGAAAATATCTTCATTATCCCAAAGTGACATCTCCATAATAAGTATTGGCCTCCAATAGAAATAATATCCACAAAGATTACATCTCCATAAGAGTGGCAAGATACAAGAGCTAGGCCGAAAATCTTTAAGAGGGTTGAAATAGTCCACAAGTGATGATGAAATGAAAGAGTGATTTGACCTTTATTTATATGAGGTCTACCTCACCTAATTTTAGCTAAGTAAGCCCCTAAACAAGTTTAATAATGAGTAAAAGAAAAATAATCCTTGGATAGCTAACCCACTAGCTCAAAGTGAAAAAATGCCAAAATAGACCCACACTTGTGAGTTGTAAGCCTCTAAATGATGACATCATGCCCCTTTTGGGCTCCAAATTCCATGTCATGGTGAGAAGAAGTTTAAAAGTGTTTCCAAGCATCATGATCATCCATCGTTTGAGGAGTAATCATCAAATCAATCATCAAAGCAGCTCCAAGGGTCCCAAATCAAGTTGAGGTGCCCCCATGCCATCTCCATAGGTCTCCAGTGGTCAACATAGTGCTTCTCTTCTCCAGTGTTTGGGCTCCATCAACTATAACAAGCCCTCCTTATTCATCTTATGGAAGACCATCCTCATTTGGTCTTTGAATCACAACCTTCCCATCAGGTAGTGTCAAGGCTAGTATGGGGGCATGTTGGGTCCAATGGTGCAATCATCAAGAATCCTTCGTGTTGGGACAAATAAGATCAGATTCTTGGGTTATGTGGGTGCTCTAGGATGTTCATTAGGTTCTCAAGTCATCATAATATCTAATGATCTAATGTAGGTGGTAAATGTTGCATATGCTAATTCATCAACCTCTCTATAGGGTATGGCTAGCTATTGACCACCCAGCAAGACCAACATAAACTCAAGTGAAAGAAACTATTTGTTAGAGACTAAGATAATATAAGCATCAAGGTGTACCAAATTTTCATGTTAAGGGGATATTAATACTTTAAAATGGGTTCACCTTCCAATATCTAACTAGACCAAGTCTCGTGAAGGTGTTCCCTACCGTGGTAAAGGTGGCTAACAGTCAACCCTATTAGGTGCTTCCAGCCCCAAAGGTAAGGTGACATTTCCAAGGTTAACCTTTCAATTAGTAGGTATCGATTTAAATGAGTGGAAATGAAGGGGGGAAGTCTTCATGGCCAAGGGGAATAGTTAACGGGAGTGCACATCTTGATTTTATAGATGCAATGGAGGGAACAATCGTGGGGGCATGAGTGTGAAATTTCCTCAAATTATACCAACTGGAATTTGTTCTCCTAATTGATTAAGAAAAAAATTGTTTTTCGACAAATAACAAATAAATCACACTACAATTCTTCACAAATAAAATTATGTTGTAGAAAATCAGGAACTAAGAAATAGATTCACACACATAAAAATTGACATAATTATTTTGGACTAAACGTCCCCGAAAAAACCTCGAAGGGAAAGTCGGTGGAGTAGACGAGGGTTTATTTTATTATTATGTAGCAAATTTGATAGTGCAATAATTTGGATGCCCAACTAGAAATCCTTCAACAAATACCTGGAAAAAATAATCTGGAGATAAATTATCTCCTCTGTGAAACAATTGTCTCTCTCTCTATCCCTTCGAGCTTCTCTTATAAGCTCTTGTTGAGACTTCAATGGCCAAGATTAAATATCCATCAATGGCTAAGATCAATTAAACTTCATCAATATAAGTATCTAGATAATTCTCGAAAATCCTTAATTAATTAATTTTAATTAACAAAATTTCCTAAGTTAAACTTATGAAATAAATTAATTATTGGCTAATTAATTTAATTAAGGTGTTTCAAAGCCATATCTCGAAAAACTATTTCAAGGTATTGGAGATCTTGTGTTCTTATTGATGGAAAACAATGACCTTATCAACATTAGGGAGACCACTTGGTCAGAGTCCCAAATCATACTCTTTTACGTTTGGTATGGTGGTTCCAACCGATTATGTATTGGGTCCAATTACTGTTACCAGGAATAATGTCCACTCGGATGCTACTATTCCCACTAAGATGGGTGTCTATCTTAGAAACAAACAAGTAAAGTCTACTTTCATTTTCTCTTATGAAAATAGACAAGAGGAGAACCAAGAAGACCAACCTTGGTCTTGCGCTCGATTTCCTCTCCTTCTTGATAGAGCTTCGCCGCTTCTTCTTTGTCTGCCCAGCTTCAAAATAACTTGTTGAATCACAGCAACATACTACTATCGAAGAAACAAAGATCTATATTCATAAATATCACAGGACCAGATGTGTGTTAACCATATAAATGCATATATAAACAAGTACACAAGAATATGGAAGAAAACAAGAATAGCTTTATTAAGATGAAAAGTAGCAAGAGGATTGCAACCATATGTTCTGACCCAGCATCATCAGCCAACTAGGAAGCCCTTATTCACCTCAAGCAAAGCTTAGATCACTCAACACTATGAATGTACACTAGAAAACCAACAACACTTCTCTATAAGATACAAAATTCCAGCCTCCCAATCTCTGTGATGAGGGATCCATATATAGATGATTACAGAGAAGTGAGTCATCTTCTGGGATCTTGATTAGTGTCCTCTCTCTGATAATTCCTGCTTCCACTTAGAGAATGATGATCTCTTACTCATCCTTGGTTGAAAACAGAGAGGCAAGTGTCAGAGGGGAAGCTTCTGGAAGATTCCATGATCTTCCACCTCGCATTTTGTCCCTGCCATTTGTCCATTCCTGACCATCGCACCCTACAGAGGAGCCATTCATTATGCATCGCACCTTATACACTGGGAAGG
>APFE030622919.1:111723-143178 GCA_000404065.3 Pinus taeda
AGATCACAGATCAATACACTAGTATTTTGACGTGGTTAAAACCCTCAAAGAGGGAAACAGTCCACGACCTGAGCCAACGCGGCCACTTCAGGCAATTTATTAATAAAAGAATGAAAATTTACATAATCTTATCTCGTGAACAGTTAACCTACAAATGACCCTCCATGCGCTTTAAATAGAAATCATGGACCAATCGGCTGTTAAGCCACGGGTCAAGTGTCGGTAATACCGAGGAGAGAATGAACCGTCGGATCACTACATATCGTGACCGTTGGATTGTAAGTTACAAATGTACATAGTAAAGGAACTAAATGCTGTACCTTCTTCACCTCTTCCTAATGCTGTATTGTCCAAGGCTGCTAATGATTCAGGCCAACCACCTCCTGGTAGAGTGGAAGCTACTGACACCGTTTTAATTGGAGATAGATCAAATTCACATACTCCTCCTTTCCTCTTAACCTATGAGATCTATAATAGAAATCTACATAACTGTTTGATTGACTCAGGGGCTTCCTCTAATATAATGCCAGCTTCAGTTTGTTCCAAACTAAACATTGAACCCCAAAAGTCTGCAATTCACATTGTACAGTTGGATAGAACAAAGGTCCAGGTTTTAGGAGAAATCAATTCAGTAACTATCAGGTTATCAGCTGATCCAAGAGTGGTTCAGAGGATTGATATTTTAATCACTGATATACCTGAATTCTATGGGTTGATCTTGAGTAGAGATTGGTCTGAGAAACTCCATGGTTATATTTCCACTGATTGGTCCCATATGTGGCTACCTTATAAAGGAAAGCCAAATCAGATCAAGATTGATCGAGAGAAACACATGACCCACACTGTTACTGAATTCTAGCAAGAAAGTTAACCAATAGAATTCAATAACAATATTTTGGGGAATTATTCATCTAAATCATTCTTTGGCAATTTCACTGCCCAACCATCTCCTTTCTCAGTTAATAATTTCACATCTCAAATTGAAAATTTTCACAAACCAATAAATCAAGATGTGTCAATATTGCTGAGGAGACTGTAAATAAAATTGTTGATAATTCTTTATTTTGGTCACTATAGTTTGATGGGTCTAAATCTAGTGAAGGTGCAGGATCAGGGTGTATTTTAGTTAGCAGGGAGAAAAAACCGTGTTATCATGCGGATTGGAATTTGAATGTACAAACAATACAACCGAATATGAGGCCTTAGTTCAAGGACTCTACAAAGCAATTGGTCTTAAATTTCAATATTTGAAAGTGTTCGAAGACTCAGAAATTGTTATAAAACAAGTTAGAAATACAATTCATTGCCTTTCTAGTCATCTCAAACACTATCAGTCTTTGGTCCAAGAACTCACATCTCAATTTTTATCATTCAATATTTTTCCCATCCCAAGGTCCTAGAACGCAGCAACCAACCTACTAGCTAATGTTGCCTCCAAGCTCCTTCCATCTGAAGATTATAGCCCAGACAGATTTTTAGTAGAATTAATGTTTAGACCATCAATCCCTGATAATGTCACCAGTTGGCGAGTGTTCAATCACGATGAAGACATTTTAAATTTCTTGACTTCTGACAAGTCCTATGATAATCAAATCATTAATGAAAGTGATCATGACATTCAAATGAAGGAAAAAAAAGAAGAAAACTCAATACCTAAACTAGTGGTCAAGCTTGAAGACCTTTTTGATATTAAAGACAGGTTTAAACATGTAACCAATTCAAAGCTCTAGAGTTCGACTTTAAGATTTGAATTGGTAAACCTAGGTACTAAGAAAAATCCTCAAAACATCAATTTAGGATTAAGACTTTCTTCAGAAGAAAGAATTGCATTCATTAGACTATTGCGTAAGAATAAATATGTCTTTTCTTGGAAATATGATGATTTGAAAACATACGATACATCGATCATTCAACATACTATTCCAATGCTTTCTGAACAAAAACCTGTGCAACAGAAGTTAAGGAAAATTCATCCTAACCTAGAGAGTCAAGTAAATACTGAGCTAAATAAACTCTTAAAGGCTAAGATAATTTTTCCTGTCAGACATTCAAACTGGGTGTCCAATATGGTGCCAGTTAGAAAGAAAAATGGCGACATCAAGATTTGCGTCGATTTCAGAAATCTTAATAAGGTAAGCCAAAAGGATAACTTCCCTTTACCTACCATGGAACAGAAACTCCATTCAGTAGCTGGTTCTGAGTTAATGTCCTTTTTAGATGGTTTTTCAAGATATAACTAAATTTTGGTCCATCCTGATGACAGGCTCAAAACTACCTTCAGAACCAAGTGGGGAACTTATTCTTACCAAAAAATGCCTTTTGGACTTATCAACACTGGAGCTACATTCCAAAGAGCAAAGGACATAACATTCAAAGGTTTGATTAATAAATCAGTAGTTGTCTATTTAGATGATATTATTGTATTTTCTAAAAAGAGATCAAATCATTTACATGATTTAAAACAAATATTTGAATGTTGCAAATGGTATGGTATCTCACTCAATCCAAAGAAGTCCTTTTTCACGCTTAATCAAGGAAAGCTTTTGGGTTTCATTGTTTTGAAGGATGCCATTTACATTGATCCAAATAGAATTAAAGAGATTTCTGATATTCCATTCCCTCATAGTAAAAGTCCATGCTGTCATTTTTAGGTCAAATTAACTTTGTAAAAAGATTTGTCCCAGATTTTTCCCAGGTCATTTTACCATTACAAACCATGATCAAGAAAAATTCGGTGTTTAAATGGGGGCCTGTAGAAAAAGAGGAATTTGATTCCATCAGACAATCAATCATAAATGACCCTGTTTTAAGCACTCCTAATTTTTCAAAACATTTCATGCTATATACCCTTGCATCTAGTTCATCTTATGCAGTGGTGCTGACTCAGATTAACGATCAAAACTTGGAAGCACCAATCTCATTTTACAGCTCAAATCTTCAAGGTGCTGAACTTAATTATTTGGAAGTTGAAAAACAAGCCTTTGCTATGTACTAAGCCATAAAACACTACAGACCCTTTCTCTTAAAAGCTCAGACAAAAGTTATAGTTCCTTTTTTAGCAGTAAGACAATTACTAGTTCAAAGGGAATTAGGAGAAAATAGAGCAAATTGGGTCACAACATTACAAGAATATGACTTAGAATCAAACCAGCAAAGATTGTCAAAGGCCAAGGTTTTTGCAGGTTGTTAATAGGAGCATCCAATATTCAGGAACCTGAAGGTATAGAAGACATTGAAGAAATCAATTAGATAAGTATCACAGATCCTGAATCACAATATGTAGATCTGATTTTCTATTTGAAAAATGGATACACTCCTTCTAATATTTCCTATAAAAACAAACGTGTCATTAGATTTAAAGTGAAAAACTTCATAATTGTAGATGATGTATTGTTTATATGAAATTATGATTCAATTTTATTAATATGCTTAGAAAAACCTGAAGCGCAAAAGGTTTTGCAGGAGCTACATGACGGACCAGCAGGAGGACATTTTGGAGTTGATATAACAACGCAAAAAATCATTCATGTTGGATATTATTGGCCAACCGTATTCAAAGATACTCATGAGTACGTAAGGAAATGCCAAAGTTGTCAAACCTCCAGTGGAGACAAAAGAAGCCAACTTTCCCTTTGCAACCAGTTAACATTGAACAACCTTTTAAACAATGGGGATTGGATATCATTGGGGAAATCACTCCACATTCATCCAAACAACATAGATATATCCTTACAGCCATTTATTACTTCACTAAATGGGTTGAAGCAATTCCTTTGAAGACAACAAACTCTGAGGCAATCATGGAATTCATAGATCAATTCATTATTACCAGGTTTGGTGTCCCAAATGCTCTTGTTTTTGATAATGCATCTTATTTCTCTGGAAATTCTATATTTGAGTCTTATCAAAAGAGGATTTAAATTGAAGTATTCTGCAAATTACTACCCCCAAGGTAATGGTTTAGCAAAATCCACGAATAAAAATCTTATCAAAATTATTAAGAGAACTATTGAGCAGAATCATAAAAACTGGCATAAATATTTCATATTTGCACTATGGGCTGACAGAATAACACAGAAGGCCTCCATAGGCACTTCTCCATTTAATCTAGTATATCGAAAAGAAGCTGTCATACCAGCAAATTTAATACTCCCATCACTAGCTTTAGTGTAGTTTATTGAAGAAAGTCCCTCATCTTCTATTCAACTAAGACATGATCAAATTTTGAAACTAGAAGAAGAAAGGGAAAAATCCAAAATTATACATGCAAAACATCAGCAAATTATCAAGTCATCTTTCGATACAACTTCAACCAGTTCAAAGCAATTACAAGTTGGCGATCTAGTTTTGAAATGGGACAAAGCCCATGAGGATAAAGGAAAACACACTAAGTTCCAGAAAATGTGGCTTGGACCATTTCAAATCAATGAGAAGATAGGCCCTTCTACTTTTGTATTGCAAGATATATCAGGAAAGAGAGATTCTCTTCATGTTAACGGCCTCATCTTCAAAAAATTATTCAATTGAGGAGGTAACCCCTTCTCTCTTTGTAAATATTCAATTTTCAGCAAAATTTGTGTGCATAACTTATTTTTAGGATTTTGACAAAATAAAGTTGTAAGAGGCCTCTCATTGGTTTTTGCTATATTGAAAAAGTTACTCAAAAGAAATAGTTCTGATATTTACTTTCAAAAAATGGAAGCCTTAAACGAAAGAGAAATTTCTAGGAAATTAGGCATATTTAGATTCTGAAAACCCCAGTTTATTTTGGTGAAATCTTCTCAAGATTTAGAAGTACTGTAAATCATTTTAATGTTTTTAAGTGGCTTGAAAACGGTTATCAATACAAAACAGAAACTGATTCAATCTTAGCATCTTCAACTCCCATCATGTCATCCATGTTCTCTTAAGGAGAAAATTATTCATCCCATTCATCAAAGTTTATAATTACTCAGAGTGTAATTCTAAAATATATTTGATATAAAAGATAAGAGGTCTTATTACAAGCCTGCTTACCATGATCATATGGGAATAGTTCAACTGACATTACCAATACTGCACACCAAAACAGGGTAATGGCTTATAATTATAAGACAATGGGTCTCATCACGAGCCAACTTGTTCAGTTAAATTACAACCAGTGAATGGCATTGTCAAACAGTTGGCCACCAAACCAGGACAATGGATTTTTATCTTACAAAATAAGAAAAAAGAAATAGTGATATAAAATATGGAGACATATTTTTAGATTCATTCTTTTTAACTATACTCTGAAATGGATGGGATAATGAATGATCAAATGGTTAAAAGGTATCCCTGTCGAGACTATAAACGTTTGCTGGCAGTAGAGGCTCTACCTATGACAAAGGAGTCATTATAAAGCTAAGTTGGAAAAGTTTTTTGTTTTATCATTATCAACCAATTAAGGCTAATTTGAAACTTAGAATGTATTTAATTTTAATACGAGAAGAAAATAGTAGAAATAGTTATCATTATATTCAAAATTTATGATTGCCTAGTTATATTAGAATTTTTTCTATCAGATAAGATTTCTAGATTAAGAAAGTTTAAGTATTTTGATTAATTTCTCAGAGATAACTGTTTCTCCCAGTGAATCGCCAATTGTTGTGCTGTACAATAACCCCCCATTTCATAAAATTTTTACTTAAAACTCATAATATGAAATGGGTCCCTTTTTAGATGTGTGAATAAATTGGTATTAACTCTTCATTAGAAAAACCTTATCAAAAGGTCCAATGGAAATGATATATTTTAAAATAAACCTTTTGAATTAAAATAAAATAGGTCTTTTAAATAATTATAAAAGTTCTTTGTTATTGCAATAAAGCGATTACAAGATCGCATATCACAATGAGAAGAAAAACATATATAAAAGACCCATTGAATCCTTCAATCCGAAAAGGAAATTGCTATCAGATATCGGGAAAGGGCAAAATATATAGCATAAATAAATGCCTCTCTCATCTCTCCGATGTGATAAAGTGTATTGCCATTGACAGTCGGCCATAACAGCCCAACACATGAATTATGACACATTCAAATCCTCCGATGCGATAAGGCGTATCGCTGTCGGCGATCGGCAATCTTGCAATGGCATAAGTAATATGACCCGAAACCATCCCCGATTGCGATGCATTAAATCAAGGCGCATGTTTCGAAACATATTTAAAGGCTTACATGCAGTGTATCACCTTTTGGTAATCCGAAGATCCTTTGGACTATTATTAAAGCCTTTCCATTCACGCTACCAATCACCGATTGCGATTTATCTCTGATTACCCATGAAAGAATCTAAACCACGCTTGAATGGATCATTCATCATATAAACGATATAATGGGTATTCATGAACTCCTTTACCATGATTGACAGGTTAAATGGCCAATTAATGAAGCAGTTATGGCGAGATTTTCCTTTAGATTCTATCTGCGGCAGTTTCACTATAATCCTTTATTATATGCCAATTGACATAATTCTTCCATATTGGTTTATACTAGCTATTCTCTGTATCAGATTGGTTTTATTCCTTGTGCAGAACTCCGCCAAAATAACGAATTTGAAACAAATGGGAAAGAAATCTAAGAAATCGGTAACAACAGCGACTCCTACAACAACACTGTAGTCAACCAATGATCCAGGACCAAGTAAAAAAGGTTTAATCTCAGACACTACATGTCTCGGCCTTGGAAATACAAGATGGTAAAGCATCTACATTTTAATTAAAGCAGAGGAGCCTGAGGAAGTATCGGGAGGAGCTACTGCAGATTCAACTAGTAAATCGGAAGCTTCCCTTAAAGATTTAGCTGATTCATATTTGCACAGAATAGCAGCACATGAGAAAATTCTTCCATACACTAATGTAATGAGATGGGCGGTAGAATAAATTCTGATTTTAAATAGAACATTTTGCATAGTTGACAGAAGGATTTTTGGCTCATTTCAGCCTGATGACTTAAGGAAGATGTATCACCTTCCTGAACCTAAAAAGAAATACAACAAAGCCTTTCTTGAAAAGTTTGCAGACGAGAACAAGAGTGAATCGGCCCAGATTAGGCAATGGAGACAAAATCCCGAAAAACACAAACATGAATCATCAGGTAAGTACTGTGTAGCATCATTGTCTTCTCCTTACTGTTATGCCAGGGCAATGATGTGTAGAATGTGGGGATTGCATGATTATGCAAAGTTCACTATTGAAATGGTTCCTTTAATGGAAGCGACGGTTAAAGTGAAGTGATGGATTGGAAAAACATATTGTCCGATAAATTAGCCACTGCAATTCTTGAATTTAGATCAAATACACGTATAACCACCAGGACTATTCCCCCTTATGGATACTCTTTGCTTTAATTCTAAATATCCCGTACTTGGGTGGAGATGGACTTCACAAGCCCCTAAGCCAATCCACATTTATCATCAAATGTTATGGAGGGCGCACTATAAAGACCACTTGTACCAAATCTATAATGGTTTCATGTTACCTATCTATTATGCCATTTTTGATAAGCCTGCCCCAAAGATTTCTAAGCAAGCAGAGATTGACTTGACTGCAGTAGGGAATTGGTTCGGGGAAGACAAGTTCAAATATATAAGGGTTTTTGTTAGTCTTAAAAGACCCCATGTCCTTCCTTTGTATGTACCTGATAGGCTGTTAGCTCGAGAATTGACTTACCAAATAACAATAGCAGGAACATCCAAAACTCTTAGAATTTCTAAAAGGCAAGCTTGGCCTACATTTCCTTTGAGGTGCAGTGTTTACACTCTACATGATTACAAGCATGTGGAAAAGGAGGCAGAAAAAATAAACATGCTCAATCTTGCAACCATTCCTAACAGGAAATTCGACCCAAGGAAAGTTTCCTATACTGTTCTTGAACAAGCCAAACTTACAAAGTTTGAACATCAAGAAGATGAATTTGATGACCTGTTTTCTTCAGCAGAAGCATTATTCCAGGTAAAAACATTGGCCAAAATGAGATATAAAGATGAAGGACTGGTAGAATTTAATAGGCGTAGAGAATAGAGGTTGCAAATTATACCTATGGACTTATTAGCTACAACCCCAACAACCCAGTCAAGCGAGCCTGAACAACAAATTATTGATAAACCTCCTGCTATAGAGAAGATTCCCGAAAAAGGAAAAGAACCACAGCAGGAGAAAGAGCAGGAGAAAGCACAGGACAAGGGTAGTGAACACATCAATATAGATACTCAGATTGATCCCAATCTCCTTCAAGAATGGCAACAATTTGATTCCATTATAAGCAATCTTGAAGGTTCACAAGGTTTCAGCACACCTAAAGCAACAGTCTGTCAAGAGACAGCGACAACTACAGTTCCAATTGAAGGAACCAACAGCCTACCCACCAGCGAAGATGTAGAAAAAATTCCTAAAGATCCATCTGATCAAATCATTTTGCAGATAGAAGATATACCACCATTACATGTCTTTTACAGTCCCAAACATAGGGCTATAGTGAAAAGACAAAGGAAAAGAAGAAGACTTGATCAATCTTCCCTTTTACCTGTACAAATAGAGATGGCTAATGTGGTATGGAAAGAAGAATTCAATCCTTCCGAAGACCTCACAAAAATTTATCAGTATGCCAGACCTTACTCGGCAGCTACTATGGATAAAGCATCAGAAGTAAGCAATTTACTCAAGGAAAAGGACCAAACAATTGTTTCCTTACAATCACAAGTATCCGAGAGACAACAAAGAATAGAATAGTTAGTACATCAGCTAGCAGAATAGAAGCAGATAAACAATCAATTAAATGAACAATTGATCAAAGAGAAACAGAGGATAGATCAGAGCGCAACGCAGAAACAAAAAGAATTATTCGCAACATTAACCAAGCTGAAGACAATAAATGAACAAATGAGTAAGAGAAAAGATGAGAAAATCGCTCAACTATCACAACAGGTAGAAAAATTCAAAGGTCTTCCTCAACCAGCAGATTTCAGGTCTGAAGCTCTCCAGATTAATAAAGCATTGATTACACAGCTAAAATTGCTATGTCATAATATTTCCTTGGCTGAGCCCCTCTGTGAGATTAATTCATCAATAATTGAAAAATCAGTCGAAGCTAGGCAGGATTTGGAATAGACTGATGAAACTTTAACCAACTTTCTTGCTTGGCAAGAAACCAGTGAAGGACAAGCTGCGAATCTACCTAAAATTCTAGAGTGACATAAAGAAATCCTTTTCCTAGAATGGCAGTCACAATTGATGAAAGCAGAAAGAGAAACCTCAAGATGCAGATTATCAACCAGTAATTTAATTGAGTTAATCAATAATAATCTTCATCTATCTAACTTGATTTCATAGTGCACTCCAGGTAAATTGCCGTCAGCCAAGGCATTGGAACAAACATGCAATCAATAATTGGAGAAGAATGGGAGATTAGTCGCAGGCATCCAAAGTTTAACTTGGGATACCTTTTGGTTTTTCCTAGTTAGGCCATACAGTCAAAGGGCAACGCTCAAATTTTTAACCGTTGCAATCAGTTACATGATTCCCGAAATTCACGATGCCACATATTCAGCCCAGCTGCATTCTCGTCTGAGTCACCCTCTAGAATTGCAACCAATGCTTTCTATCTGCCAACTCAAGCAAAAGGAAGATCATCCGAAACAGTGAATTATGTTGCCGACTGCAAACAGGCCTATTTTGAGGAGATTTTCATGATTTAGTTATACCACCTAGTAGCATTTTTATTTCATAATTAGTTAGCTTAGATAGTATTTATAGACCCTTTCATGCATTTGGAAAGGGTCCTCAGTTTTTGTATAAACTCAAATCAGTAAGTTACACTATTGTACTTCTGATATATTTTTATGAAGACTGGGCCAGTATTCTGAATTTTAACGAAGAAAGCTTTGATAACATGTGCACTATTGCTTTATTGTGGAAGTGTTTCTAAGTTAGAAGAATGAATTTGAATGCAATTGATATCGGGAGTGATCCAAATAACATATGGTACTATTATCTATGCTCTTGCTTCATTCTTTAATGTGAATTGGCATTTATTTAATCTTGCTATCATTGGATATATATATGTGTTTTAACAACATTCCTTATGCTTATCACTATTGAATGTTTAAGGAGTGTTATTCTTTCAATCATATTTATGTCAATGATATATGAAGAATAGTGTAATAATGTTTTAATCATTAATTTGTTCAACTACTTGAACAAAGTAATTATCATATGAATTAATGTCTCTATTTACTAATAGAGTCATCTATATGCCTGTTTGTGAATAAAGATCATCAAAAGTTACACTAAAGTAGAAATTACCTGGGGTAGATTAGTTGTTTATAATTTTAATTTGTAGATTAAATCATCATCCATTATCATTAGATATTAGAAATCCACCACTTATCCATCCCATCTTCAAATTATTGGGAAACTGGTCCCATTATTTCCAGTCGGAGCCACCACACCAAACGGAAAAGGAGTTGCCTTTAAGGTCCGTACCGGGTGGTTTTCCCCGATGTTGTTGCAGCGATTTTCAAGGCATAAACATATCCAAAGGAGGATAAATCAAACAATACATTTGCAGTGAACCAGAGAAGAAGTCTATATCAAATCACAAGTGATCCAGGATAAAATAAAAATATTTTTGATAAGAAAACAAATGCTGATGATTTTTACATAGGTGACAAAGTACTCAAATGGGATTCTAGAAGAGAAGAAAAAGGTAAACATGGTAAATTTGATTTCCTATGGCAAGGCCCTTATATAATTTATGGTTACAGAGGTAACAATGCATTTTTGTTGAGACAGTTAGATGGAACGGATCTTCCAGGAGGACCAATCAATGGTAGAATGCTGAAGCATTACTTGTCCACAGATTAACATTAGTTCATTTGTTTACTTTTCTCATTGTACATAACATTGTAATGTTTAGATTGGATTGGATGATTATCTTTTGAGTTTGAAGCCCGAAGAGAAGGCCCTAAGCTTTGAAAGGTGTAGCATCACATCTATGAATAAATAAAATCACATAGGAGTGGTTACAAGGCAAACATAATCAAAGTTTCAAAGGCTATTGATCTTAAAGTTCTTGACATTTCACCAGGAAATGCCATCCCCATGTGGAGACATAGTTAGGTTCCTATAATAATAGGATTCATAATTTTGAATTGGCTATGGTTAGTCTTGTAATATTGTATATACTTTTGCTTTTTGCAAAACGTTTTCCCATATTAAAAATAAAAAATGTTAAGAGGGTAAGTCCTAAAAAATAATCAAAGGACTAATAGAAAGAAAAAGATCAAAATGGTATAAAATATGAACCCCCAAAAGAGATAAGAATAGATCATGAAAGTGTGAAAATTCAAATGCCACTCCTTTTAATTTATTTTGCAAAATAATATTGTGTGCAACTTGTCAAAAATTCCACAATCCATGATGGTCAACTAGTTTAATCTTGATTCATTCATGCTTTAAATTTCATGTTGATAGATAGAGAATAAAGATATAGCCAAATTGTTTAATCTTGGAAGATCAATAGTTAGGTAGAGAATAATAATGAGCTCATCAGTTAAATCTAAGCCATTGGAAGTTATAAGGTTAGAATTAAGTAGTTTGTTTATCAAAGAAAAATAAATAAAAGGTCAACAAGCTCAAATGCACCCAATGAATGAAGAGAAAATGCTAGGGTAAATAAAGGGTAGGTAGAAGAAGTTTTGCAAGTGCACAAGGTTGCTAAGTAAGAAAGCACTTTCATCATGCTTAATCCTATTTCTCATGTGCAAGAGGAACTGTCAAAGAGAAAGGACATTCACTAAAGCTTATTTACTAATTTCTCCTCATTTCATTATACCCCCACATATTTAGTTTATTAATCACCCCTTCCCTCTTCATTTCCCCTTGTAAACCCCTTTCCCTTCATTTTGACGTTTTCCCCTTGGTTTCACACATTTCCTAGATTACCCTTTAAAAATCATTCCCCCTTCCCAAAACCCCTTTCCCTAGTGTGAAACCCATTCCCATCACAAATAATACACTCCCCCCTTATTAATTCCCCCTTTTTCACTTAAAAACCCACTAAACCCTTTATCATAAGTAATTTCTTGAAGTTTCACTTTATATATTTAAACCCCCTCATTATAGTTCCTGAACCAAAATGATGACATTCACTTATGGGAATCAAATTTTCCCAAGTACTTGTTCCCATAGGTATACCTATTCCCATAAATCATCCACTTTTGCCAAGCTTGCTATGTCCCTAGTCAAAGAGCCATAGTCTCCCCTGACCAACATGTTTTATTCACTATTACTGCAGAGTCAATAAATCAAATGATGCAGATCTAGCCAAGCCCAAATGAGACCCCACTTTCCATTGAAGCTTTACTTGAATTCTACACAAAGCTAGACCTACCCAAGAAAGCTCAGATCTTTCAGACTTTCATCATAAAGGAGTCTCATACTCCTATAGATAGTCTTCCATATGCTGCCATCATTTTCTCTGAGAGAGGCAGACAAATTATAACCATGCTCTCTTGTATTCTAGGATACACCACTGATGAGCATGTGGATGAGGTTATATTGGATTTCCTTTCTATTTTTTGCCCAGGCAAGCCTCCAACTACAATTTACAACTTTGCTTAGTTCTTGGCAGATAGAATCCATGAACAATTTATCAGATTGGCAAATGAGAGAGTATTTAAATACTCATCAGTATTGTTTCACATGTTCTTATATTTTCAGTGAGACAAATTTCCAGTCAGCATCCAAAACTTAGACACTAAGGGCCATCCAAGATCTGTCATCTTTTGGACACCATTGATCCAAAGATATTCCATTGTTTTTTGTTATAAAGAGTTCATTGATTCATTTGTTCATCCAGTTATAAACTTGCTAACTAGTAGCTATCAACACATGATCAATGAGGAGATTAAGAGAGTTTTACAGTTGGCTAAGAACAGTAGAGTGGGAGACTAGTATCAATACTAGGACCACACAAATATCAGGATATATGGATGCCAACTCACTCCCTACAAGTTTCCCAAATACCTCCCCATGAGGATATTTGCATTAGAGTATTTCAGGCAAATCATATACTCTGATGATGTTAATTTTCTGTCATCTAGGGAGAAAACTTAGTTTAAAATCAAAAATCAATTGGGCCCTTTTATTTGTAATAATAGGGAAGCTAGACAAGAGGCAGAGAAAATATTACAACAAATGAACTTCAAAAGCAGTCTGATGTGTCAATATGACCCTAATGGAGTCATAAAAAAACTAAGGCTCAAATTCAAATTAAGTCCTTTCGTACATGAGCCTAGGCCAGACATTGAAAGATATGCCAACCAGTCAGAATGGTTGGAGAATACTTTAATAGATGTGGAAAATCAAATTGATACTAGTTCCTTTCTGCAGGTTCCAGCCCTACAAGAACAAACGGGTATTACTCCCATTCTACAGACTCTAGCCAATGATGACAAAAATGTAAAAAGAATGAGGGAAGAAGGTTCTAGCTCTGGGATGGACATTACAAATGACAGGTTTGAAATCAGTTACAGGAAGAGGCCCAAGCTTAATCTTGTAACTGAGAATGAAGACACCATTGAGATAGTTTAAATCACTAATACTGACACAATGGTTGGGAGGAGTAAAGGTCCAGTAACTCTGAAACTCATCAACCTTCTACCTCAAAAAATCAACTTATTGAAAAGCAACTTAGCATTGAAGTATCTTCATCTAGCAAACCAGTGGATAAGGAGAAAGATATAAAAGAGAAGTAAAAGGAAATCAAGTTGAGGAATGAGGCATTAAAGGCTGAAACATATGCCTAGTACTTCAAATAGACACCTTCCAATAAAAATAGATTAATGTCAGCCTTTGACATTAAAACTAGTAAAATGCAAATGACATTTATGCAGCCTACAATCTAGTAGCCCAGATCATCAGCAGACTACATGAAGACATAGTTTAAAGTTTTGGCTAGGGATGTTCACCCTATTTACCAAATTGAAATCCATAAGCAGGCAGGTGAGCTGATTTGCTCCATAATGACTAACAAAGCAATGATTGTGCACAAACTTCAAAGCTCACTGGATAACATCACAACACAACTTAAGCTAGAAAAGGCATCCTCATAGGCCAATGATAACAGAATAAAGTCACTGGAAGACTTGGTGATTGAGATTGGATATAATCCAAGTGACATCATGGCTACAAAGAAACGAATAAAGAAGAAAAATGAGGATATTACTGCTTTGAAGAAGCAACTGAAGCTGCCTCATTCAGAACATCCACAAACCAAGGATGTCCTAGAGAGCCAAACCCAGCAGGAGGAAATGATGGATCTCATTCTTTAATTAAATAATCAATTGAAAGAAATGGAGAAGGAATTAGACGAGTTAATACAACTGAAAAAAGCCAGCCTTGAGACAGCTACTACCACTACTATCCCTACAATCACTACAACAGTTCCTTCAACTTTGGCAGTTTCATTAGCCCCAACATCTCCACTAGCTACAACACTTCCAGCTACAACAACAACTACATCAACAACATGTTCAACAACAACACCAACTCATCCAAGTGATGAAGCCAGTAAACTGGTTAAAGCAATGGAGGAAATTTCCATTCATACCACTGAAATAAATAAACTCAGAGAACAGATAACAAGTCTAGAGGATGAGAAGAAATTGGCTCAGATTATGTATAAAAATGAAGTTCAAAAGTCAAACAGGTTGACTAAGAGGATAAAGAAATTGGAAAAAGAATTAACATTAAAGGAGCCACTTGACCAAGCAAAAGAACAACTATGGGCCAATATCATTGACTCTGTCTATGATATTTGACCATCTATACAAGTTATCTTTGAACAAAATGCTTTAGTCAAAGAGGCTACTGAAGCAATTCAAAGAGTTAAGGCCGAACTTGGAGATATGCCAGAAGAAGCCTCAAGAATAATTCAATTCCTTAACTCCAAAAATAAATATGAATTGTAGGAGTTGGACATAGCTGACAGGATTAGCACTATACTAGAAGTAAAGAAAGTACTCACCAAGAGGAACTTAATGATGCAGCTTGAGGACAAATGCCAAACCATGGAGTTGGCTATAGGCATGTTCATGGTTAAATTTGATGCTTTGAGGCAGAAAGGATTGCCAAATCCCTTGGTAATATGACAGATTAATGCCACATGAAGACTATAACAGGAAAGTCGGAGAAGTGCCAAGATATCAAGCCAATAATTCCTCTAAGAAAGGGATGCCTACTGGAAAGTTTCTGTACTAGACTTTTGAGAACCTCTTTTACCTCTAGCATGAGGTAAAACACCTATTTTGTAAAAAATCCCACCTTTTAAAAATACACAGAAGCAGATGAAGTCTACAAAATAATGGTAAATATTAAATTACCAGACATAGATACTTGGGAAAAGTTAAATTATTTACTATGAAATTGCAAGGTAAAAGTGGATACAGAACAGTGAAAGAAAAGTAACAGGTTAGCCTAGTCAAAGAGTATCAGATGAAAGAGTATCAATCAAAGGGAAAAGTAAAAAGAACAATTAGCGTGGAAGACAAACATCAAAGGAGAAAAGGCAACAAAATATCTGACAGCAGAGCCAAATAAATAGGGACAGCTTGCAGCAGTGACATATCTATCTCTATCTTCTTGCATGAAGATATTTCTTTTTCCTAGAATAATTCCCAAAATAGTTTGGGATATTTTGTAACTATTTTTGTATAAATACTTCATAATTCAAAGTATAGAGTGTGGATTGCTTGCCATTTCTATAATTGTATTGATTTGAAACCTAAGGGTTCATTGTACCATTTTTTCAAGTCAGTAGACTGGACTGAGTAATAAAGACATTGCATTACAGGATTCATGTGTTGGGCCACTTCAGTGAAGTATTTTCTATTTGTCAAATTGTTATCTTCTTAAGTGTTTCACATACTTGCATGTTATCTAAATTTGAATCAAATAACTGGAAATTTATTACAAAATTTGTTTAAGTACACTCTATCTTAAATAGTTAATCATTTTAAGGTTTTCTTCTAATATCTAGAGTAGGTAATCCTTCGTTTCTCCCTAGTTTTGATTGACCTCTACTATTTCCCTCATTATCCGATTTGAGGAACCCTTAACTGCTCCTTGACCCCGATTGAAAACCACTTCACCATCCAGCCTAAAAGATATGAATTTACTCAGCTACCTTGCCCTGTAAACAATATCTTTAGGACTTGATTCAGTGCTATTTTCTGGACACTTGACCCGATAGCCCAATGGTAAAAGTCACCCCTCTATCCATCTAAGTCAGTGATTCCACCACCAAATAAAAATCAAAAGCCAATCAAAGCTTAAATAACTAGCCTAAAATCAATTAACTCAACAAAGTTAAATCATAAATAGAGAGCCCTCTCTGAGCATTAAGAAGGCTAGATCTTGATCTCGAAAGTAGGTTTGTGGTTACCTTTATTATTTATTTCATATCAACTCTAGGGAAATTTTAGAGTGATAACAACACCCTCAGGGAAAGAAGAAGATAATGGCCATGACCTTTAGACAGGGCCCCTCCGTACGACAAAAATAGATAGACAAGGCCGTGGAGGAGTACAAGGGCATATTCACCTCCTCTGCAGGGGTGCCTCTGCACTTTCAAGTCAAGGAATCCATCGAACTAACCCCAGGTGCGCCATTGCCCAGTGGAACAATCTATTAGTGATATGTTCCATAGAACGATTAAGTCAAGAGGTAGATTTAGGAGCTGTTGCAAAAAGGTCACATTCGACCGAGTTCATCACCCTGTGGGAGCCCGATCGTGTTGGTACAGAAGAAGGATGGGACTTGGAGAATTTGTATTGACTATTAGGCGCTAAACAAGATCACTGTCTGGAATAGGTAGTCGATCCCATGGATTGATGACCTTCTAGACCAACTGAAGGGGGAAAAATATTTCAGCAAGATTGAATTGATGTCAGGATATCACTAGGTATCAACCAAACCCTCCGATGTGTGGAAGACTACCTTCAAATCCAAGGAGGGCCTTTTCGAATGGTTGGTTATGCCTTTCGAGTTGAAAAATGCTCCTGCAACCTTCATGAGGCTGATGGATGACATCTTGCGGTCATTAATCAAAACATTGGTAGTGGTATACTGGATGACATCCTGATCTTTAGCCAAAGTTGGGAAGCACCTACACCATATCAGACAGGTTCTCAAAACACTGCGACAACACAAGCTTTGTGCCAATTTGGAGAAATGCACTTTTGGCATGACCCAAGTTTAGTATCTAGGATACATTATTGATGAACGAGGGGTGCATGTGGATCTAGCCAAGATCAAAGTCATTCTGGATTGGCCATCTCCAACCACTCTGATAGTGCTCTGCAACTTTCTGGGTCTTGCCAATTTCTACCATAGGTTCATGTTGGGATTCTCTCATATCACATGGCCCTTGAGTCAAGTCACCAAGGGAGTAGCGAAAGCAAAATTATTTTGGTCTGAATCACAACAGAAGGAATTCACAGAGTTGAAACATTGCCTCTGCTTGGCACTAGTGCTCACATTACCAGACTTGCAACAGCCATTTGAGATCAAGATAGATGCCTCTAACTATGCTATTGGGGCAGTGCTTACTCAACACGTGCATCCAGTGGCATATCACAGTGAGACACTTTTAGACATAGTCCAAAATTTGGGATCCCACAACCTATTATCTTAGGTCGAGACAATGGGTTCCTCAGTACATTTTGGTCCAGTCTCTAGTCGATTCTAGACACCAAAATTACTAAGTCCACAACTTTCCCTCCCCAAACTGATGGCCAGACAGAGGTGATCAACATGATGATCATACACATTCTGCACATGTACAACTTTCCCTCCCCTATGTTCAACACAGCTATAACCAGGCTCTCCACAACTTAACTGGTCACAAACCTTTTCAGGGGGGCTTGGGATTCCAACCACTATGTCCCATTGATATGGCCATGCCATTTATAGCTACTCAGGCAAACTCAGCTCATGTCCAGTCCGAAATCGATAAGGCAAACAAATTCATTGAGAACATCCAACATATCCACGAACAGGTCCATGAAATTATGGAGAAATCAAATGCCAAGTACAAACAACGACATGATCAACATCTGGTGCCACACAAGTTTTAGGTGGGTGATAAAGTCTGGCTGCATTTGCAAAAGGAACGCCTCACCAGAGCCTATCAGAAACTCAGACCACTCCGATATGGTCCTTACACCATTACCAAGGCTGTGGGAGACAATGAATTTGAGCTCAGCATTCCTGCATTCCTTGGCCTGCACCCAATGTTTAATGTGGACTGCCTTCAGCCATACTTTCCACCATTATTAGACACATTCGACATTGCAGAACAAATCACACCAATAGAGTTAAATCTAGGTTTCATGGAACAAGCTACAACTAATCAGATCATGGACACGCAGATCAAGCACACTCGCCAGCAGGAGATGCAACTGTATTGAGTTGTCAAAGTAGGCCAACTCCTTCACCAAGGCAAGTGGCTCACCAGGGAAGAAGTTTAGTAGAAGTTTCCTCATCTCATGGAGGAATTCAATGCAATGGGGACCATTTCTTCCTAAGGGGGGAGGAATGATCCAGGTGGATATTGGTGACCACTCACCATTTCTACTTGGACCCCCACCATTGTTTCTTTCAGTTTTTCAGTTTCATTAATTGTAGCACAATTTACTTTTTTTAGCAGTTTTTCGGGTCCTAAACCTCCGAAGTTGTTTTGAGGCCCTAAACGACATTTTTTTGGAAATATACCGTCAACGATTTTTTATTAAAATCGTATTTATCATCGTAGTCCTCAGAAAGATCTTTCCAACTGTTGGCTGATAAAAGGTGTCTTCTAAAACTCCTAATTACCCCACATTAATCATCAACCCTGGGCAAGTCTTTTTATTCCAAGAGTGTACACAATATGTGCATGCTAGGAATCCATAGAGTAATGTTTCTTAAAAGGAAGTATATACCTTTGATACAAGAGTAAACGGATGCATCTAATAAACTCAAATTGAAATCATTAAAGGAAATATGACATCTAAGCTTTGAGACTCAATCCTTTACTAGAATCGTAATCAAATCTCACACAAGAAATTCAATTAACAATAGCATCAACTGAGAGCATAGTAGCAATAACTCATCTCTTCTTAGTTGATTCAATCTAAATCATACTCAATCCCGACAAAACAATCCAAATAGAAATGATGTCAATCTGAGAGTTCAATAGCGATAACCAAACCCTTACAGTTGATTAGATCAATACGATTCACTATCTAAATAATTGAATCTCGAATAAGCGTAAATCAAATCAAATGATAGTGCTGCAAAATATGTAAAGGAAATGTACTTCTTCGATACAGGAAAGCGATAATTTAGCGAATAAGATGAACTCACAGAAAATAGGAAAATTATCAAACCAAACAAACTTGCGAGAATCAGAAATATATAACACAAGGAAACAATTTAATCCACTATAGGTTGGGCCCTTAGCCACCACGAGCACTGCTGAGCTACTTCATAGAATGAGAATGAATGGCAACTTCAATTATATATTAATCATTGACCTTAAATAACATTACAATATGGTCGCATTCTCCAATAGCACGAGTCTGTAACTTAAAGTTACAATTTGAAATAACAGAGATCGATCCCCTTCCTTCCTACAATCATTTTCCTTTATATTCAGAAAGAGGTAAAAGATAAATGTGAACCCTCAGGTTCTCCCGATCCTAAGGGATTTGCAACTGATTGCTATTTTCAAACACCTTTCCTATTTTGCACTGATCCTCCAGATTTGTCCTCCGTCCTGTCTGCAACTGATGCGTTCCATTCTTCATTTGTTGGTTTATGCTGTTTTATCCTTAGGGAACAACAACTGTTCCTTTCGTTATTTTTATGCATAAAGAGGAGTAAAAGTTAGTTATGATAGCTAAATCTTGACTGCCAGTAGTTCATCCGTTTCTTATCATAATCCATCAACATGTTAACGTATTAAGATATAAAAAAGATAAGAAATGAGGAAAAAGGTGATGAAATTAAGAGTAAATAAATACCCATTTCGTAACTTAACATACTCCCCTGCTTACCCTATTTCATGTCCTCATGAAAAGTAAGTAATTCTTATGTAGTGCAGTTAAAGAGTAGGTTGGAGAAGGAGCGTCAAAAATTGGTCTAAAACCATGATGTTGAGCCAGGAGCGCAAAGGTGGGCCCTTCCTTTCCTTCAGGAAATTTGTAGCTAGCCTAATAACCTTCAAGAGGATACTAAATGATGGGGCTACAAAATTGACATCCTAACCAATAAGGTCCTTCTCTCAAAATAATATTGCTATAGGTGATAAAACAGGCTGCAGCTGCTTTAAAATTTATGTAATTAAATGGCTCCCTATCTAGCACACTACTAGTGGAGACCATCCACTTGAGCTTGGATGTGGCTAGAGAGCTTTCTTAAATGGAGAGGAAATATGATATTCCATTATGTACAATCCTTATGAGTGGGCCCCAAAATTTTAATCACCCCTTCTCTTTTCATCAGACCCTTATGGTTGGTAAGCATTTGTAAGGGGTGCTTGGGTTCACTTCTTACCCAAAGATCCAATCCATGTTCCTGTCTTTGGAATGTGTTATGAGCTTTAAACCATTTAAGTTGGTTAACTGCAAATGTGATAAAGGCTTGGAATTTAACATCTCCCACAAAAGGGTTAGGGTTCTTTTCCACCTCGTTCTCTAATACAAAATTGTGCAGGTAAAACTCACAAAGAAGCCTTTGAACCTTTACACCATGTTGTTTGTAGCAATTTATAAAATCTTCAATTGTTCTTAATTCAATTGGTTTTCCAGCTCTCATGGCTTTAATTTTCAACAATAGGTATCTTTCTAACAAAAACAAGGCATAATTGGTGGCAGGAGACCTGCATGCGAAGAGATCTATATATAGTGAGTAGATGGTGTCTGTTTGACCTATGACCCTGTCTAGTTTGAGCTTGATTTTCTCTATTTTCTCTTCTGCCTTTCTGCATCTGTCGAAAGTCTCGCTCTCAGTTGCATTCATTTGTTGAATCTGTCTTTGCAGCTCTTGATATTTCTGCTGGGAAACAGTTTCTTGTTCAAGCCATTCTAACGTGAGCCGAGCTTGTGCCAATTCTTCCTGAAGATTCAGTATAATGGGGTCATTGTGTGTCATGATGTCCTTGGCTTGTATGCCTGTCTGAGTGCTTATGCTATGAGAAAGGATAGCTTCTGTATGTATTTCTTTATTATGGGAGGTCCAAACCTCCATCTGAGTAGCCATGCTATAAGAGTGTACATCCTCTATTTGAGTAGCTACATCTACCAAAATTTCATGCTGTTCCTCTTGGGTGATGATTGTTTGAGTAGGTATGGGATCAGTTTGAGTTCCTGTAGCCTTACCCTCATATAACTCTATTTGTATGGCCGCATTTACTATCTCCGAGGTATTTTTCGGAAACTTTCCCATTGTGATTTCTTTTATTTTTCTTCTGAGCCTCCTGATTGTTTTGCGAAGCTTCTACTATTCTTTTCTTAGCTTATTCAATTTGGCTCTAAACCTTTTCGTAGGAGTAACTGGTTTGTTTGTAGTTTTGTTAATAGATTTTATTTGTAAAGAGCCTGGTTGTTCACCCTGGCTCTGTTCCAATAAGACCGTGTCTCCATATTGATTATCAGCTTCCCGAATAATCCATGTCTCTACTTCTTCTTCTTGGCCTATGTTTTCTGTGTTTAGGCCTACCTAGCTATTTTCCACTAGGAGCGTGTCACTATATTGGTTCTCTACTTCCTGAGTGGCCTTTGCATCTGCTTTTGCTTTGTGGCTTGCATCTTTTGAGGGAGATAGAATTCTGGTATAGCCAGAATTCCTAGGAGATTGGGTTTCTCCTAAGTTAAGATTGAGCAATCCTTCAGGCTGCATGTATACATTCATGTTAACTAGGACCTGGGCCATCTTGAAATTGTGCAAAATATCGTCTTGGGGACTCATATTTCGTGTTGAGGGAAGTCCTAATTTGTTTCTTTGTTCATCTCCAGAATGTCCTGTTCCTTCCTCAAGTTCTGATTCAGGGTTATCTTGTCCTTCTAACTCTAGCTGCAAGTATTTTTCACTTACTGGGCTGGATAATTCTATGGGTTGACTAGCGCTACCTTGAGGATTTTTAGATGCCCCCTATTTTGACCTCAACCTTGTGGATCGTCTGCGTTTGTGAGGTATGTTTCCTGAAAGGGCAGACCTCTTTCTTTTTGGAACAGGGTTAGGTGTTAGCAGGGCTACACCTCCTTCGAGGGCTAATATTAGATCATCCTAGGTTGATTGTTGCTGGGCAAGGTTATAGCTAATTATTAATCTGATCAGACAATGTTGGTTAACTACTGTTTCTATGTGTTGGGACTGTCTCAGCCTCTCAGCAGTGTCATGCAATAATGAATTCAAAAGTGCAGGCAAATTAATAGAGCATTTTTGTTTTAAAACTACTAAAATTTTGAGCTGTTGCGGCCTTACTACATCTTTATGCCCATCGTAGGTAATATAGTTCTGGACAATTCGTGCCAATTCTCCCCATGGATCTCCAAGAGAAGTTGGCCGAATGCCTTTTCCCTTCTTGATTAGTTTCTATTCTTCGTCCGTAAAAGCTTCAATAGCGTCATGTAGCTTTAATCACTTGCCAGTCCATACTGGTCCTTTTGCTAGCAACCCAGACACTTCTACTATCACAACATATGTTACAGTGATTTGTCTGCCTCTTACCACAGATTGTCCATTCTGTAGATTCCGTAAAAAATTGATGGCGATCTCTTGATTGGGGGGTGGAAATCTCGTAAAATACATTGTCCATCCTGCATGAGCTAGAATTTCCCTGGCTTCATCAGAGACAGCCAGTGTTAAAGGTTCTTCGCGCACTGTTGTTCCTCCCATGATTGCTTGAATTCTGCAAATGATTAGTGTAGCGGAGAAAGCACAAAAACGAATAGAGCCGAGTGATGGAACAACAAATGGTTGTAATGTCTCTATCAGGTGATACTTTATAAACATAAATACCATTATCTAGGATTGTTATAATGCCAAATTCTCTGTGATTATGGGATATCATATTGTTATGCAAAATCAAATGAAAAGATGACAACGCACACATAAGTATACTGAAGGTCCTCACCCCCCTTCGAAATAATAGGTTGCTTATGACCGAATGAATGAAAGGATAACGCGCTGGTGGAAAAGTACAAGGATGATGGATTGGGTAATGAAAGTGGCAAGGTACACATATTAATGAAAGAATCATAAAGGATATTGGAGTGATGAAAACAAGGTGTGTAACGAGAATTATCAATAAGTAATAATATGCCATGAGGTGATGCGATAAAGAAAAAGGATGGCATACACAAAAAATAATACTTTACCATCGTTATTCCACTTAAAACTATTGTGATTGATTTAAAAAGATTAACTCATGCATAAAGGTTCACGGTAAATTAGGGGCATAGTCTCTCCGTAGAAAGATGAAAACATAAGAAGAGGTCATTATAATAATTATTGATGTAAAATAAAACTTCAATACCATCAGCAGAGCTTCTATTGCCTGCAGGCGTCTATAGCCTTGACAGAGTTGCTTTCTAACCCTTGGGAACCATGGTCCTCTATGTATAATTGGGGAAGTGTATTATGATATCCACAGTAGAGACCAATGTGCTGGCATAGTAATGAGATGGACACATTGCCATTCACTGGGAAGTAGCGAATGTGGTCAGGCTGACTCGTGATGAGACCTCCTGTTCCAAGGATTTTATTTCTTGATGCATCCATTGGATCATATCCCTGGTGTGGTGGAAATAGTGGGAATGCCACTTTGCTCCTTCCTTATGATCATGGTAGGCTGGCTCGTGATGAGACCCCCTATCCTCCATCTGTGGAAAAAAAATCATACAATTGTTAGTGAATATATTATATATATATATATATATATATATATATATATATATATTAAACACTTCCCATTTATATATAGAGGGTGGCTCAGCACTCCTTAAGAGTAGGAATGGTGGAAGAAGTTTGAACATATCAATAGAAAAAAAATATGCCCATAATCTTATTGATAATAAACAGAGAGAGTTATACGGGACATGGAAGAACCAACATGGTACAGATAATCAATCAGTTTGATTTATAGTGGAAATGAGGACAGTGAAGTGATATAGATAATTGTGTCCTTTATTTTTCAATCAATACAAAGCAATCTTTTTAAAGATGATAATATTCAAGACATTTGCCTATTCCAGTAAACCCCATACTTGTTGTCCTTAAATATGTATTTGTACTTTTATGCCATAAAGAGGATCATAAAGAGTGAATTGGGATGGTCTAGGGATGATTATGCAAGGAAGAGAAAAAGGGTGTTCTCAAAAATACTCACAAGGTGTTGTTCCTTGAAGGGAACAACAAAAGAAAACCCACACAAAAAGTGTTGTTCCTTATAGGGAACAACAGTTGTTCCCTGTAGGGAACATTGAAGAAAAACACGCAAAAAAGTGTTGTTCCTTATAGGGAACAACAATTGTTCCCTATAGGGAACAACAAAGGGAAAATATACACAAAATTTGTTTTTCCTTATAGGGAACAACAACTGTTCCTTGTAGGGAACAACAAAGAGAATACACACGAAAATTGTTGTTCCCTATAGGGAACAACAATTGTTCCTTGTAGGGAACAAAAAAGAAAAATGCACGCAAAAAGTGTTGTTCCTTATAGGGAACAACAACTATTCCCTGTAGGGAACAACAAAGGAAAAATATAGATGAAAAGTGTTGTTCCCTATAGGGAACAACAAAGGAAAATATGCATGAAAAAGTGTTGTTCCCTATAGGGAACAACAAAGGAAAATAGTAAAAAAACTAATAAACAATCTACTGTTCTAAGAAAATCCAATCAAATAGAAAGAAAATAGAAAAGCAATTTTATGTACAGGTTTCAAAAATTAAATTCTTCACTGGACTGGTGTTGTTAAAGAGTTTCCCTCTTCAGCGAGAATTTGTATCGTAGAATCTTCACGTATTTGTTGGAAAAAGCATTCCCTTGTAAGTGGTTTGTGGTAGAGGCGTACTTGATGTCCATTTTATTTAAAAGAGTAGCCAGACCCATCAATGGTGGCTAATGTAAGGGTGCCATTATCGTGCACCTCTTTTATCTCGTAGGGACCTAACCATCTAGTCTGGAGTTTTCCCGGGAAATACTGGAACCTAGAATCATACAGAAGTGCCCAATAACCTTCATGGAATTTCTTTTTCTTGATGAGGGCATCATCACATTTTGCTCTTTGTTGTTGGATCAGTGTAGTATGCTAAAGAGCTAATAGCCGTATTTCATCCAATTCATTAATTTGATGTAGTATGTTAACTTGTGCTTCATTCAGATCCAAGCCTACTTCTTGGGCTATCCTCAATGTCTGAATTTCAAATTCTATTAGGAAGATAGGTTCTTTGCCAAACACTAGCTAATATGGGGAGTATCCTGTGGTATTCCTCCAAGTTGTGTGATATGCCCACAGGGCTTCTGGAAATCAGGTAGCCCAGTCACGTCTATGCGAGGCGACTGTGTTTGTTAGTATGGCCTCGAATACTTTGTTGGTACTTTCTACCTAGCCGTTTGCCTGCGGGTAGTATGGAGATGTGATTCTGTGTAAAATGTGATGATTTTTTAATGTAGCAGCAATCTTATGGCCTACAATTTGTGGCCCTCCATCCGTAATTATTTCTCTAGGAAAGCCATACCACATGAAAATTTGGAAAAGAGAATGGATTACTGTGTCCTCTACTGCCCTTGGTAATGCTTTTGCCTCCACCCATTTAGACACATATTCCGTTGCAACTAGTATATATGTCTTTTGATTAGATGATGGGTTTATTGGGCCAATGAAATCTAACACCTATCATTCAAAAGGTTCGATGACTAACTGTGGATGTAGGGGCATCTCGTCAGACTGGCCAGGGCGACCCATTCTTTGGCAGCTATCACATGCCTGGACAAATTTCTTGGCATCCTTAAAAATGGTGGGCCCATAATAGCCCATCTGTAAGACTTTATGTCCAATCCTGTGGTCTACAAAGTGTCCACCGCAAGGTCCATCGTGGTAGGATTTTAGGATGTCATAGATTTCATCTTCCCTAACACACCTGTGGATATGCATATCGGCTCTTGTGTGAAAGACGTATCCTCCGATCCAGGAGAACCAAGTGCTGCATTGCACTATTAATTTTCTTTCTCTAGGTGTCAGGTGCCTGGGTGATTTTCCCACTTCTAGGTAATTCACGACATCTGCATTCCATGGTGTTTTAACAGTTACAACAAATAGGTTCTCATCGGGAAACTGGTCTTCTACTGCCACTGCATCGTCTATTTTTGGCACACGTGAGAGGAAGTCTGCCACCAGATTTTCCTTTCCTGGTCAATCCTTGATTATTATATCAAATTCCTGCAAAAGAATTAACCATCATGTCACTCTTCCATTCGTAATAGGTTTATTAGCTAAATATTTGATAGTAGAGTGATTATTATACAAAACCACAGGGTATCCTATTATATAGTATCTGAATTTGTTAATAGCATAGGTTATAGCTAGAAACTCTTTCTCGGTCATGGTGTAATTGAACTTAGCAGGAGTTAAATTTTTGTTGATGTAGTATATTTCATAGGGTTTCTTATCTTCCTCTTGGCCAAGAACTACTCCAATGGCCGTATCTGATGCATCAGATGAAATCTGGAATGGTAAATCCCAGTTTGGACCTCGTAATACTGGGTTGTTGATACTAGCCATTTTAACTCTTCAAAGGCAATGTCACATTTGTTAGTCCATATAAAATCAATATTTCCTATCAAAGCATATAATGGTGCAACAATTTGGGAGAAGTTATTTATAAATCTTTGATAATATCCAGAAAATTCCAAAAAACTACGTACCTTAGTTTGAGTGTAGGGGGTAGGTACTAAGAGGATTATCTGAAATTTTGCTGGATCTACCTAAATTCCAGCTACTGAGATGTAATGACCCGGGATGAGGCCTTCGGTCATCATCATGTGGAATTTCTCGTGGCTTAAACAGAGCCTAGTATCAATGCATCTTTGCAAGATTTTCTCCAGCATCTGTAATGCCAGCTCAAAGTCATATCCATAGGGTGTAAAATCGTCCATGTACACCTCGAGTCCCTCATTTATCAATTCTGAAAAACTGATGAGTATGGCTCTCTGGAATGTGGCAGGTGCATTGCATAGTCCGAAAGGTAATACCCTGTAAGAAAATGTCCCCCAGGGGTAGGTGAAGGTAGTCTTATCTTGGTGTTCAGGGGCAATTTAGATTTGGTTGTAGCCACTGAAGCCGTCTAAGAAAGAGAAGATTTTTTTACCTGCCAATGTGTCTAGAACCTGGTCAATGAATGGGAGGGGAAATGATCTTTTTGCATTGCTTTATTAAAATCTCTGTAATCGACGCATATATGCCACTTACCATTATTTTTAGGAACCACAACTAATGGAGAAACCCATTTGCTATTGGATATAGGATAGATGAAATTTACATCTAACAGTTTCTGTAGTTCGTCTTTAACAACATCCTTTAGGTGAGGGTTTAATCTTTGTTAAGGTTGTTGAATGGGTCTGGAATCTTTCTCAGTATTTATGTGGTGCATACATAATTGGGGGTCAATCCCTTTCATATCCGGGTAATCCCAAGCGAAAGCCTCTTTATATTTTCTATGGAGTTGAATAAGCCTATGCTGCTAGTCATCAGTCAGGTTTTTGTTTAGGACTTTCCGAGCTTAATTTCAATGGGTTTGCTATTACAAACTGTTGTTGTTGGTATTGTTTGGTCATTTACATCTTTTAAGGGATCTTCTTCAATTTCATTATCCAGGGCTGCTTTAATCATGTGACATTTTAGATTAGATACGATAGTTGGGTGGTTAATGTAAGTGTTAATAATGTCATCTTCTGTTTGATTCTTAAATTCAAGAGCATCTGCTACAGTTAGTGGTGATAGAATATTTTTGGTTAAATATGTTACAGGTTGTTTCCTAGTTTTTATTATAGTTAGGCTTGGCTGAGCTAGAGGATATAAAGCTAGGTTCTTCACATTACTTCCTCTTGCTATAGTCATGCTGCTTGTTCGACAACTTATATAAGCATCTGCGGTCACTAGCCAAGGTCCTTCTAGTATTAGAGTACGTCCATCTACCTAGTTTCTAGGATTAATAATCAAGAAATCTGCTGGGTATTCCCAAGAATCTACACACACCATTACATCATGTAATGTCCCTTCTGGTTTGACAACTGATCGGTTAGCAAGTTCCAACAAGGTTGTAGTTGGATCTAAGGCTGTGATGCCAAGTCTTTGAGAGGTTGTTGTTGTGAGAATATTAATGGTTGCCCCTAGATTGACTAATGCATTGGGAAAGGAACATCCTGTTAGCCTCCTGCTGCAACAGGTTACTCATATTTCATGATTGACAATTTTACAGGCCAAATATGTCATACTTTGCATGCTGCAATGCTCCATATTTGCTGACAGACACTAAAGAAGGAGGCCATGAAAGAGTGCTAGTCAAAGTTCATCTGCTGCATTCCAATTTTGAAGAGTTATTCCATTTTTGTAAAATTTTCAGCTAAAGGGAGGTCCAAACAACTTAATCTTGGTCTCCCTAGGTTTCAATTTCCTGTTTTAGAATATAGAGAATGAATAATCTGGCCAAGCAGTTTAATCTTGGCAGATTCTTAGATAGGTAGAGAATCAAAGGAGCTCAACAAGTTAATCTGAGCCCCTGGAAGAAATAAGTGTAGATATAGATAGGAGAACAGTCCAAAAGAAAAAATTGAAAAGCCGAGTCTGCAAGTCTAAGTGCACCCAAACCAAAATATAAAAAAAATGTTAGGTAAGTAAGCTGGGTAGGTAGTTTTGAGGTTGCAGAATGTTGATTTGTGATCAATTTTATGTTTTCAAGTGTCATATCTATTCAGGTCACAATCATTAGGCAATTTCATAAGGAGGAGCTCAAATCAGGCATAACTAACTTCCCCTTCTTCCTCTTCCCTAAATCATTTACTGACTTCCCCTAAAGAGATCAAGATCTGCTTGATATCTCTTAGTTTCATCATTTTCCATATCATTTGCCTTGGTAAAGATCTGCTTTACCCAAGGAAGGTCCATACTTCCTCTACAAAGCTCTATCCCCCCTTTAAAGCCTAAGATCTCTGAGACATAGCGCCTTCTTCTCATTTCATAATAACTCCTGACATTATTATGTAAATCCCTATATATTTCCCATCCCCCTACTAAAACTATGGTAATAATACCCCTATGTAAATATCCCATCCCTCTGGTTGAAACATAACCATAAATATCCCCTTGGGAATTACTAAGTTCACTTGGATCTTAGTAAGAACCCTCATCTCTGCATAAATTTCCCCTCGAGGTGTTTGGACTCCTTCCAAAACACAAAAATCCCTCTCCAAATGAAAAAAACCACCCCCCCGCGCATTTCTTTGGAATTAACTAGTGTTTAATTGATAAAAAGCCAAAGCGCCGAAACACATTAACTTGAAACTAAAGTTCGAACCCACCCATGTCGTGAAAAATTAAACATTTAACATGCGCGCTGTTCTGCTAAAACCCGTGCTGTTCCTCCCCCCGTCCATCGTCGGATCGCCTCCTCCAGATCTGACGACCCTTATGCATATCGGGCGCCCTTTTGTGATGGGTAGTTAGCACCTGATGTCCGACGGTTTTACCGTCGTACACCGGGACAGCTGGCGGCATCCCATTGCATCGGGCTGCCCCTGAAAAATACCACCTTTGTACCAAAGGCAGTCCGATGCACTCCAAAAACCGCCCTCCCCTCGCATGACATGAGCGCCACGTCGTCTGCCAAGTTGCCGCCAACTCACCCCTCCCTGCCTGCGCCTTGCTGACGTCACCCTGCCACCGTGTCCCTGCCACGTCATCACCCCGCTGTACTACCCCGTCACCCTGTTGACGTCATCCACCGTACCGCTAACGTCACGCTGATGTCAGTAGCTCAAAAAATGTGCAAGTGCAAAAATCAAGCTTCGGAGCCTCGGATCGAATTTCTGAGGCAGTTTTCGAATCACGCATCACTATGGGAAATGGGCCATATTGGGGAATCTTTAGGGAATCTTTTGATTCCTCAGCCATTTTGAACTGAAAAAGGCAGAAAAAGCCCGATTTTGCAAATTTGAACGTATCAAAGGACAAAGAGAGACCCGGTTCAGAGATTAAAGAATATCAGATGCAAATATGAATCTAAAACCACGTCAAAGAGTATCAGGAAGCGACAGAGAGTATCAGTGTTGCAGCGAAGTGTATCAGTGGAGATATTCTCAGGGCTCGAGGAAAATGAAGCATTAAAGGAAAACCTGGAAAGTCAAGAAGCAGTTAAGGAACCATTCAAAGCTCACCAACATAAATGACTACACATTAAAACTCATATCAGATCAGAGGACCAGAACTCAACGCACAGTTATTACAGAACCACTGCACCAAGTCACTGAGGACACCACATCAACTCACTTTGATCCAGATGCCTCTAGCGCAGCCCGTAGGAGACTTGCATTTAATTCCAGCATAAATTAGGTTTTAGAAAGCTTTCCCACAGACCTGTTTAGGTCAGTTGTAGTAAATGATTTTAGATATTTTACCTATATATACCACCCTGAAAAATGTAATATGGGTTGGTTGGTCATTTTTGTGATATTGGTTGATTCGCTCAGAGGGAGACTGGCACTGTATGTCTGAAAGATTTCTATAATCAAAGATTGCTTACGAGCTTGGAGACTGAACTATTGCTGTGTTTAAATGGTAGAAGAATGATTATGAAATTCTTCTGCTATTACATGACTCAATAAGTACTTCTTACCTCTATTTTTGTTCATGAATTACATTCTAAACAACATAAAGGAAGATTAGTTTAGAATTTGTTTAACTACACTCTAGACTCAATTTCTACTGTTTTTTCATGTTTTCATCTGTGTTAGGCATAAATATGGATTCCACATGGCTCATATTTCCTCTAATTCATCATGTATGACAGTTATCCAAGGATTCTTGACTGCCCCTGGATAGAGTTCATTCGCTTTCCCTCTTTTTAAGTCGACTGAGAGATTCTTGACTGGCTCTCACTCCTTAGTTTTCATCCCATCTCCTTAGCCTGAAGATTGTGTCATATACAGCTACCCTGCTTCATATTTGTCTTGTGACCAAGAAAACGCACCAGCAGTCTAACTCCATGACTCCATTCCCAATGGTTTGAAACTTATCATTCTATGCATGCCTCTCTGCTTGAAAGCATCTTCCTTCCATTCAAACACCATCCAAACCTAAACAAAACCCACTGAACCCAATAGCTAGCCTAAA
>APFE030622924.1:0-22960 GCA_000404065.3 Pinus taeda
CTTTCTCCGTGGGCCAAATGCCCATGAACTTACATATGACTGCATAAGTAGCCATGTGATCTCCGTGCTCCTCCAAAGCCAGATCACTAAGGACCACTCATGGTTTAATAATAGCCTCGGGCTTGCAGGGTCCTGTTGGAGTTCTGCTTTCTGACCTCTGACCTATGTCACCTGCTATCGCTTCTTCCCAAGCCTCCTCGTGGGTCCCTCTTTCGTCCTGGGGTCCGTTGCCTTCCGACGCTTATGTCCGAGTGATTCTTGTCTCTTTCTCTATGGAGTTTTTTTGCTTGCTCTGAGTTGTCCCTCTACCTTTTTTCAAGACCACGTTACTATAGGAGGGAGTAGAACTCCCTCCTCTTTATCCCTCCATGGTTACCAATTTGTTGATATCGTCCCCTTTCAAACCCTAGCTTCCCTGCTTTCTAGATAGAATGTTCATAACTTTTTTAATCGTATGTTATGAGATAATTAATAAAGTTCAATTGATAATTAATAAAGTTCGATTTTAATATTTATTTAAGCTTTAATGAGGAAAAGTTTTTTTTTTTTTTTGGGGGTCTCAAGTAGGAATTATTTTCCACTTGAAAATGGAGAGAAATTGGAGATAAATTGTCACGCCAGACACGTCCATTTGGACTTCACATGGCATTCTGATCGTCACACTTTCGATGGTCCGGATTTACTATTGCAATCAACAACTCAGGGGTCTTAGGGTTGTTGATTGACTAACACTACCTTTTTATTTACGGTTCGTTATTTCGTTCATTTTTTTTCTTAACGACCACAGCGTAGTTCTGGTCATATGGCGTTTTGTCGTTGCTCCTATATCATTTTGTGTTGGTTGGAACTAGCATTATTTTTGCATTATCGATTCCGGCATCCAGCTGGAGGGCCACAATGGGTGGATTTTTTTTCTTGTATTACCAAGGTTTTTGCCAGCGATTTTTGGGTTTCCTTGGACAAGTTATCTGCCAAACGTGCTCGATGCTACAGTCGTTGTAACCCTTTTTACCGTTCCTACACAATTTGTTAGGGAAATGGATCTGGTTTTACTTCCGGTGCGGCAGAGTTAAGGATTATCAGTAAGTAATTTTCTTTTTTCTATATCTGCCAATACCATATCTTTCATAAGACTCGAGAAAAGGGATTCCATAATTTCTATTGATTTTATGACCCTAAGCAATGATGGCTATTCTTTTGTGTTTTATTTTTCGTGGATACTTATATTAAAATTCAATGTTTCATACGCTTAATATTTTCCCTTGCTAATTTAAAAAATAATATTCTTTATTGCACTGGAAAAATAGAATATGGCCGAATCCTCTCCAAGGTAATAATTCTTAATGGACTACCTCCATCCTATCATTATTTATCAGCTAATTTCTTATAATTATGGAACCCTAAATTGACCCTTTGATTGATATTTCTCATGTTTACAGGTATAATTTGAACCCCATGAAAGGTCATATGCTTTTCTTATGCACTCCACTATGTATTCTAACACTTTAATTCTGACCTCTTGGTCTATAGGTCGGGACCATTTGCAACGTTCATACTTGTAGGATTACGCCAAGAGTTGCAATTAAAGTCTAGTTATGGTTTTCGAACCCCAGTACACGGTTCCCATTTATTTTTTCCTTCTTCAAACCCTACTACGGGTCAATGCAAGAGTCTAGCTGTGAATCATTATTTTAATGGGTTATTGTGGCATGTGGCCTCGACAATTTTAAATTTATGTTATTATTGAATTTAATATGCCCTTTTTATTTCCGGTTATGGTTTATTACACCATATTGTTTCATCATTTTATATTCTTCAAATGGTTTTCCCAATTTCCCTTGACATTAATTTAAGTTATCCATCAACATAATCTTGTAATTAATTATTCTATGGGTAATGAGACTCTATATTTTTGTGATGTTCATCCTATGTCCACTGGAGAATCACAAGCCTTTACTATAGGGGTATTATAATATAATGGCATTTAATGATGTTAGGTAAATCATTTTTTATATATTATTGTAGAATTATAGTTTAGAGATATTTTATCTAATTCTTTTATTATTAGAGATTTAGAGCTAATAATAGGTTATCATCAAGTTATTTCATCTACTAGGATAGATCTATCTTAAGTACGGATTTAACATCATGTGAGAGGGATCAAATTTTTTCAAGTGCAAATTTTTTTAGAGTGCAAAATACAATGTGATATTTTTCATTGTTTAAATTGTATTTTTGAATGCTAAATAGAGTATATATAGGACCAAATAAAAATTTTAACCATAAAAAACATATTTTTTTTTCTATATATAGATATATATGAAGTTGATATCGACATAAATTAGTTAACATATAACTTCAAATAGTTTATCTAAATCTCTTGTTAAAATATTCTTGAAAAGTATAAGATTTAAACATATGATTCACACATTTTTTAACTTCTAATTTTTTTACAACATATTCACTTTTTTTTAATTATAGACGGCATTATTCTTCTATTTAGAACATAATTTTTAATTTTATTTTGGAGGCTCATATTGGACTATAGAATGAGCCTCTTAGCTCAATGACGCAGCAAAACTGCATCCTGAGACCAAAATAAAAACCGCAACCGCAATATAACTTTACCGACATAAACCCTTATCGTAATATAACTAGCTCGACCAATCTCTACTGTCGATCAGTCCCGCTCGATCCAACGGCTGTCGCGTTGTCTACTCGCCAACTAGCCCACACAATCTCCACCGTCGATGTGACCAGTCCAATCGAATGACTATCATGCAATCTCGTGCAGATTCTCGCATGATCGATATCAGGTCAAGAGCAGGCGAGAAAAGTAGTTTTCTCGTGTTATGTCTCGCCCGCTAAGGTTAATCGCGTGAAATTTAGAAATACCGATTACCACTTTGAGACCATGCGATATACCACTTACTGTCTTTATAGACTGCTCCATCCTTCTGCTAACACGTGGTTTTAGTCTCCGCCATTCCTCTTTCGTCGATCTCGTCAATCTAACGAATCTCTTATTCGCTTATCGGCGGAATTTGTATTACAACACAAATTTATTCATGCCATACTCTTTCTAAGGCGAAGTTTATAGGAACTTCGTCTCTTACACTCGCACATGCAATTTATCAATCTATAGTAAATAATGTATATGTAAACAATACAAAGACACACGAAATCTAGATTTCACCTGGATGTACAATAACATGCATATTTCAATTATAAACAAAACTCAATTACAGGTTAGGGCCTCACGGCTCGAGTCACAAATTGCCCTGCGGCTACATTGCATACTTTATATCTCTTTTCACACAACACATACTTTCTTATATAGGAAATTAAAAAGGGAGGAATCTTTTAAGATCCATGAGTTTCTCCCACAATCTCTCAATCAAACCCCTAAATCTCTCTATTCACATGTATGGAAGATAATTACATTTAATCAAGCCTTCTAGAGACTTATCAATTCGATCAATTTAACTTTGTTTAAACAGAATTTGCCCAAGTTTACAATGATTGTCCACGTTTCCCTTTTCACAACATTGAATTTAAATTTTGATTAAAGGTGCTTCAAAGCTCCTGCACCACTCAATAACCATTATTGGATCACCTTTATTACAATATAAATAACCTATCCAATCGTACATAATATACCGTAAAAGACCTTCTAGACTTTACTAATATATTTAAGTTTTTATTGTATTGTCTCTATCATTTTAGGTTAATTCTCAATTTACTGTACTCTAATTATCTAAATTTCATTTCCCTTTTCTTATATAATTACTTCTAGTGTACCTTGAAATTATGAGTATAAATTTATTAGGATACATACTTTGTATCATAAATTCATGTATATAGAATTTACTTTATTCTTTATGGACTCTTGTAGCTAAACTTCCAAATGAAAATGTATCATCCATTGAGTGAGATAATCTTGAAATCTCCAAGTTTTGTTTCCTACAAGGAATTTGTCCCACTCTGTATATACATATTTTTTTCATTATTCTCATGTGTGACTCTAATATACTCTAGATCAATGAAAAATATACTACTATATTGTATTCATTTACCTTTTAAATGTTAGGAAGGTTAATTAATCATCACGTCCGAAAAATGTTTCAATGATATATGTAAACTTTCAACAAATTTTACTTAAATCACTGGGGAAACTTTCATTTTCGGTCATTATCTGAATACCAGTAAATTATAAACCACAACCCATATTCTTCAACTCGTAAGATTAAAATTAGAACCAAATTCATATGTTACTTGTAATTATGTACACTTGTAATTAATAATGGATAAATCCAATATAATTACATTAAACTATGTACACATTCTTAATCTTGAATCTTATTAGTCCCTGCCCTCCGGGCCTGGCAGGGACTATAGTAATCGATTCGCTGCGATTACATTAGTTTGACACGGGACCGAAGGTTAAACAGAAATTAAACCAAAGTTTTCCTGATAACATATGGATATGGCCCACTTTGCCGCTGCATTTAACCAATGGCTGAAGCGATGGTCTTATTTGGCCTCATTACGAGGTATGAGGTCTCAAAACTTAGACAAAAGTTAGCAAAATGGTTTGGTCGCAAAATGGTTTGGTTAATTAGGAGAGGTTCCCGTGAATTAATGCCAGTGAAGTAATGCTATCTTTCGCATAGCATTAGTTCGGTCACATTTAATGTTAGCCAAACATTACGGGAAATTAAGGGGGCCAAACCTTTGCATGTAAGCCTGCCTGTACGCCTGCCAGCACATCTAACAGGTGCTGGCTCCTATGGGCGTCCTCCATTCATTCTTATATCACCACACCGCATCATTTCTTGTTGGTTTTCTCTCGGCGGTGGCTTCCTGCCCGCTCCACCCTGCAACACTGCAATACCTGCCCGCTCCACCCTGCAACCCTGCAAGAAGTGACAGCCGACCTGCGTTTGATCTGTTGCTCTTTGTAACTCTTTTCTGCTGCTCAAGTTCCTTGTTCAAGTCGCGCAATTGGGTAAGTTCAGTCTACAAATCTTTCATTTTCTGTGACTGCTGTTCTGTGACTGTTGTTCTACATTTGCAGTTCTTCCTGCTCGAGTAGAGCAGCGGCCTCTCTAATGTCGAATGTCCTTCGGTGTTGCAGCCTGTAAAGTCACCACGCCGCCCATCACAGGTAAATAGTTTCAGAAATTGCCCATCACGTAAATAGTTTCAAAAATTTCTAAATTTCTAATTGAAGTAATTTACTGTGGCCGTGTTAACTATTTGAAGTAATTTACTGTGGCCGTGTTAACTATTTCTAAAAAAAGGCTGCAATAATTTTATTTTGTTCTTTTCAAAATAAACTGTAAAACAACTAACAATATCACAAAATTGTTGTGCAGGTTACTCGAGGTTGACCTTGCAAGCGGCGCACGAACGCGTTGTTTCTCATCCAAACAAATAACACCCCTGCGATTATAATCTCTGTTAATCGAAAGGCATAAAGAAGCTTACATGCAAAGCCTGTATTCCAGTCCATCTGGTAGTCTGTTACAACATTTTGGGACTGTTCCTTTGTAAACTTGGGCAGCCTTGTCCCAACAATTTCCACCATAGAATCAGGATATTTCCCATAGGTAATAGGATGGAGAAACCTGGCAAATATGAAAGCAAATAACGAATTTTTATTACAAGAATGACGTGAATGGAGACAAATTTATCAAACAGAAACAAAAATACAGAAAAACAAAGACCCTAAAATATGAAACCTAGGGTAGCCATCTGTTATTTTGTAGCTTGTAATTTGTATGCAATTTTGATAAGAAATACCGAATGCTATGTGACATGAATTTCCCGGACTCCATCGCTCTCTTCTGCAAGAATTCAAACCGCATCTCAGTCTTCTAAAACAAAATGGACAATTCAATAATGTTAATTCTCTGAATACTTCTCTAATGTATGGTAAAGTACAGACTCAACAAATTCTGTATGCAGTGCTTTCAGTTAACAGCTACTGCGCATTAATACTTCAAAAGAGATAAAGAGAACCTTACCTTCTGGATTCTCTGAAATGGGCTTGCTCTCTCTATTAGAAGACAAAATTTGTGTTTTTAAAATGCAATGGCAGGCGTAGGCGTGCATGCCTCGCAGATGGCAGGCGTGGAGGGATAACATCTGTCCGCGCTTAAATAAGAAACTCTATCCTATGTAGCCAAGTTGTAGAGAGCCATGCGCTCATCCAGCAAATAAGAAACTCTAACCTGCGCAGTTGAATTGAAATTTATCTTTTTGTTTTTGGGAAGCCATGTGCTCCTCAACCCAATGAGAAACCTTAACCTTAACGTGTGCAATTCTGACCTGATACTTTTCTCTATAAATCTTTACAGCAGTAGCATGTGAAAGCAGCAAATTGTGAAAGCAGCAAATTGTGTGCAACAATGTAGGGTTCTGTAGCCGAATTTCCCGCTGTACAGTTCCCAAATGGAGCAGAGCACCTTCCAGGAGCAAAAATGCCATTGTCATAACCAAGAGCAGCAACAACCTGTGGCTCATTGAATGTAAGGGGTGATTTTCTGCTACGTTTGAAGAAAATTGGAAAATTAAACCACAAGTTACCGCAATCGTAGCTCAAACCGCCAAGTATAAACGGAAAATGTAAAGGATATTGCAAATTTCCAGATCCGTCAGCTCAGGACACTACTTACAGGTGCAGATGCGCTCGAATATATCCAAATGTTACGGTGTCAACTCAAATTCTCCGATATTTACAGAATTTACTGCATTTAGATCATCAAAACCTCTGAGATCGGAAGATAAACTCCACGCCCCAAGCTTTAAAATTCGAAATAACCGGTTTCAAAACTGAGAACAGAACCCTGCATCATAACCTCCGTCGCAGATATAAACTGAGAACAGAACCCTGCATCATAACCTCGCTCGCAGATATACCGGAGCATGTTGGTAATACAGAAACTGCGATCTGGCACGTGGCTTGCATGTGTGGCTTGCATGAAGTCGTATGCTTGATTATGAAACATATGCATTCTCCTCGCCGTCAGATTTGTTAGAGGCCACCATTGCCACATTTGTTGGAGACCGCTTCTCTGTTAACCATCGTGGATGAATAAATAGAATATTTTACCAGGAATAAATGGTAAGGTTTCAAAAGAATAAGGACGACATATGTGATTCTTTGCCATACGGGTGTCTTTTGAGTTTGGTTTGGCCTCGGCGCGTTACAGCTTCACGTGTCTCTTCGATGTAATATCATTTTCCCAGTAGTCTGACCCCACAACGGCTTTCCATGACAGCGCTGGACTCGTGGCCGCTCGAACGTCATGATTTTTACACAAATTTGACCATTCGCTGCAGTCTCGAAGCCTACCGCAACTCATTATACGACTACAGTGAGTTTTAATGTATACATACACTAATTCGAGCCAACATGAATTTATGCCGATCTGTTTTTCACGGTTGACTTCGATACAAATTCGGTCGAACATCACTTCCCACGAGCTTATTCGAAAATTTATGTGGGGAAAGGTGGGATAATGGTTTAGAGTGTAGGTATTATATATGGTATGAAAATTTGGCGATGCTCGGGTTTAGTTAGAATTTTGGGGTTGGTTTTTCAAATACCATTCCATTCCATTTAGTTCTTTTATTCCGTCATCATTTGCCCAGGTTTCAGAACGATGGGCATAAAGATACTTTCGGCAAAGTAGCAAGTTCAATTGATAAGCAGGTAGGTGGTCACTGTGTGCTTGAGGTGAATTGCTTTGCCCAGGTTTCAGAACGATGGTCATAAAGATACCTTCGGCAAAGTAGCAAGTTCAATTGATAAGCCAGCCCAGAGTTTCGATTATCCCAGAACAAATATCGGATCTTTTGTACCCTTTTGTGTCTTTATCTTATCCTATCCTCTTTGTCACGAGCAATCTTAACGAACAACAACGTTGCAATGGCCACGGTTAAAAATATAATTTTCTTTCATTCACTTATGAAATTTTTATTTATATTTTCTCGAAAAAATATAAATACAATTTTCAAATACATTCTAAACAAATATTCACTATTAAATCAAATGCATTTAACATGTTTCTGGCCCACCTCCAATTTAATATATCGCTTCATCTCAATGAACTCTTGATATGGATCTCTTTCAAGATTAACGTAATCGTACAAACAGACTAAATAAAAATACACATACCGTAATAGAGCTTTATGAACTGTAGATTCAAGGGTTATCATACCGACCTTCTATGCACTATGATATACACATACACAAGACAATTAAAGTTGTATTATTCTAATTATAAATAATGATAATAATGATAAGAAAGTCTGTATGCAGATCAACAATGCTAAGTCGGTGCACAATGGAAACAACAATCCCACTCAATGAGATCAATGATAAGTGCCGTTGCAGTATTGTCGTTGTACAACGGTAAGGTATGCTTCACCTCCCATTCGCTCTGTAAGTGTCCTGCGTAGGGAGTATTAGATCTATCAGAGATGCCCAGCGTCGGTGTGCAATTGTACAGTGTTTTCTTCAAGCTTTTACTCAAGCACAGGCTCCAGAACCAAGCGCAAGTGGCCGATCATGATGCTGGGCATGCGGTTACGTCGAGGTCTGGATCAGGCAACGTCCCTGCCTAGTGCATTTACAAGCGACATGGCGCTTGAGGTGAACTACTTTCAGTCAACTGCATACTTAATTTGCGTCTTCAACTGCATACGTAATTTGCGTCATAGTTTTATCTTCAATCAGTGGCAGGGACTTGCTGCTTCGCAGCCTCCCTTGTTTCAAGTATTATTTGTAAGTTACTTATACAACTATTTTCATTGTAAGTGATTTCCTTCGACATGGGTGTTCTACATGCATGCATACCGAAATCGTTGACATGTAACATTATCTTATAAAAGAGAATATACCCTACATGTTGAATCCTAATAATGTATGCTCATTACCTGTTTATAAAATCTCTTTTAGCCATTTTTATTAGCCATTCATGCCTATAGAATAAACAATAGAATATAAAATAACAATTAGAATATACATGTGGTCTATAATAAACACAGTGGAGTATGGATACACAATATTTATTTCATTCCGTCATTACATATCATTAAACCATTCAAAATTAATGAGAACATAGGAACATAATTTCATCACATCATAATAATGAGAAATAACAATTAACAAAATTTAATATACGAGTAAAAAATGTTTGGGGGATATGTTTGGGGAATATTCAACAGTTGAGCACGTTCCACCCTATTATAAACTATTAGTAGTAGTTCCAATGAGTTAAGAATCTCTTTCCGTCGAGAATCAACAACCGCTTTGATTTCTATGTGATTTATTTGATAGATTTCTTCTTAGCATATTTTTAGTAGCATATTGCTTTAAAGTCTACCAACTCTTTCCTTAGGCCTTTTTGTTTTTGTTTTCCAAAAAATGTATTTTTCCTTTTTCTTTAATGCACTCCTTTCTCTCTCACTATGCTTTATTCCATGCCACTTAGTATTTATCTCCAACTAAGTGATTAACGTAAATTTTCTCTCCCATTATGTTAATATTTTTCTTTTATCCTAGGGAGTTTTAGGAGCCTTTTACGGAAGGTCCACCATGTGTACCTTAAACATTTTTTGGATTTGTTTCCCATAATTTGGCAACAAGTATTTAATTCTCTAGTGATCTTTCCTTAATATTGACAATAAATATTATTTATTAATTTAATAAAATATGATATATTACATCATCACCTACTTTTCATCGTGGCTTCCATAGCCATTAAGTCCACAATAATTTTAAAAGTCTAAAAGCAGTTATGTTTGAAAAATAAAGACAAAGAGGTGCTACATCTTCCCCCCCTTGAAGTAAGCAATGTCATTGGTGTTTCCTCAATTCCATATTTTCTAAAGATGGGAAGGAAATGCATCTTTAATTTGTTCTTTAATTTTCACTATAGTCTCTTTAGTACTAAAGTGCTTTCATTGCGCTTCATTTTGGGCGATGGCTCAGTTGCATAGTAAAACATAATCTTTTTTTCATTTCACACTCCTTCTCTAGCATGTTTCTATAAATGCTAAATATGTTCCTTCTACCTTCCTTCATGCATTCCACTAAATGATCATCATCCTGCACCCAACAAGATTATCTGCATTTACCCATCAATTTAGAAACACCAATATAGTATATCAATAATAATAGTAGGTCCCCTTTTCAACTTTATCCATCTGGTATTCCAAACGATTGGATCATATCCAATGTTTTTTTTCTACTCCTTATTTGTCACAACTAATGATCTGTCATATCAAGTAACATTTTATGGAATTCATCATGCATAACTATAGTGTAGGACCACCTCTTGTCTCTAGAACTTTTCATCGTTTTTATATTATTATAAATTCTTTCCCAAAGTGGATTTAGTCAAGTCTATCCAAGTTGTTTTTCCACTTGTTCCATACATGTTCATAGCCAAAAACATTAAACCACAAAATATGAGGAATAAAATATATACAATTCATAATACCAATACAATTATTTAAGGGGCAGGTTGTTATATTCAAGTTTTGTGGTTAAAACAACAAAATGCAGCATCACAAATCTACATCCGTCCTTTTCTTTTTACACCTTATCCACTATTTTACTTTCACCCACTTCATTGAGTTTTTCAGTTTGATCCACATAGAAACATGCTAGAGAAGGAGTCTGAAATAGTTTTTGGTAATGTGTTTCCCTTGTGTATAACCAAAAAGTCTTTTCCTTATACATTTCTATGTGCATAGTTTATCTTAACACACATCATGTTAGTATAATTGTTTTCATCATTTGTGAACATACACACACACATGCATATGTGTGTATATATATATATTAAAATAATACATCACTAGAAAAAAATTATGTTTAGGGATTTTTCTTCATTCTTATGGCTGCACCATTTAGCCATATTCTTTTTCCCACTATGTTAGGCTACTACAAGAAATTTGATTAACAGTACTAGTTTATTCAGTTACACCATTCCAATCAACCACTTTTATGGTGATTTTGTTTCAATGAAAATCTAAATTGGGAAGTTCTAATAAAATACTAATATCGATCTCTAATCCGATACAAATTTGATACTGTTTCATTCTTAAAGTTGATTCCAATCAAATATTTATTTGCCCCTTTTAGGCTCTATTGCAATTGTACTGAAGGGCTTACATGTCTTCACTCTTGATTCTCACTTCGATCAATTTTAATGTTTTCCATTTCTATGTAAGGTTGAGTGAATTTTTCATCTTTTTTGCATTATATATGCATGCCTATGTGTTTTTCACATTTCTTGGGGTAGTTAAGATAAAATTATTACTATTATTTTGAACTTTATTAATAGTCTCCAAATACTTTTTTATTTTCATGATCCAGGTGGATCTTCAGATACAATGGCATAGAAAAGCTCAAAATTCAAAGTGGCATAAAAGCAGATCTCTTGACATCAGATTGAAGTGTTCATCGCCCTAATTCCAATGGTGCAAATGGCACTCTAATCGGAGTTCGGATGATGAAGTTATGGCAGAAAGAAGGTTGCCTTGTTCCATTGGAAAATGAGGCATTTTCTCCTAAAAATGGGTTTTTAGCCTTTTTAAAAGGAAATCGCATCGGAAAATGTGCAAAGGGGCAGACTTAACAACCCCCGATCAGTGATTGTCGATATATCAGGTCGGAGACAGGCAATCGGCAATATCAGGGGCTTTAGACTTGTGATATAGCGATCGCCAATATCAGTGTCGGCGGATCGGGTCGGTGAAACACAAGGGACAAGACTAGGACCTTCGGGTTGTTGTGATTGCCATCTGCCGATCAACGGTGGGCAATCTCAGTTGTCAGATTGGGAAATAGATCAACGACTCAGATTAAATTGGCGGATCGACGATTGGCAGATCGGCAGATCGATGATCAGCAAATTGGCGATTCCCCACGACAGGGCCAATGAATAGTGTGATAGCGACATGTGATGCAATCTCAGTCGTCTAATCAGGGATCAAATCAATGGCCAGGATTAAATCAGCGGATCGGCCATCAGAGATTCCTGATAGACAGGGATGATGACATCAAAAATAGTGATTAGCGATAAGCATCACACCCGATGGATTTATAGGTCTGATTTGATATATTTGAAGTCTGGTTAAAAGGGCTTTTGGTCGGATTTTCTTATGTTTTATGTATTATCGCTTGGAACGAAAATGGACTATTTTAAAGGGTTGTTGTGCCCGCTGATCCTTCTACTCCACTGGTTTCCATTCTAACAAAAACCAACCTCTAATTGTTAAGTGGCCTTTGTCCTAAATGACAAATATAAATCCGGATGATGGGAAAAGGTATGGAGGGGAGGATTTTGAGCACACAGTTCGAGGCAACAGCTTGTAGGAGGGCCGATTGATCATTTTGTCTGAATTGGGTGAATTTTATGTGGTTTTTTCCCCTCTTCAATGCCTCAAATGTAGTGGTGTTGTCCATTTCTCCATCTAAGGTCTCCATTTCACAGCCATTATCTAGAATGGAGGTATAAGCCTCTTTTGATGTACTGATGATTGTATCCTCTTCTTTTCATGCCATTTAATATATAAAGGCCTCCCCATTAATCGAGCAAGGCCCAGAGATGTAGTCTGAGTTTGATGAACTCCGTTATTAAGTCTTGGTGTCTTCTTGTCATGCTTTTATGTGTTTCTTCTTCTTTTCTTGTGTGCACATTATAATTTTGTGTTAAGCTACAATTCTTACATGTGATTATTTTCATACAACTATAAGCAAAAGTTCCCTGGATCAAGTGGTATCAGAGCAGGGCTTTTTAGATGTGAATTGCATGTTTGTATGCTAACAAGAAACAGGCTCCAAAGAGGTGAAGGGGAACTAGAACCTTTCGATCCCGAAGCAGGGCGTGCACATCAAAGGAGAAACATGGAAGACAAATTTCATATTGAAGAGCAGCGTAATTTCAGAAAGACCTTCTATTCAATGGAAGATAATATCAGACAACTGCTTTTAAGGTTGGAGAAAGCAAAAGAGAGAAACCCAAAAGAACAAGGTTCAACACATGGGAATGGTGGAGAAGAACCCCCTCCTTCTCCTTCTGGGAGTGAAGGCTCTCCTTCCTCTCACCACCATAATTGTAGAAATTCAAAGGATGCATCTAAGAAACATTTCTTTAAATTAGATGTGAAATTTGATCTTCCCATGTTTAATGGTGAAAGTAATGCAGAAAAGCTTAATAATTGGATTAGGCAGATTGAGGTCTACTACAAGATTCAGCAAGTCATGGTGGATGAAGAAAAGATTCAGCTGGCCTCTCTATAGTTGAGCAACACCGCTCTCATTTGGTGGGAGAGGAAATTGGAGAGTAGTAAGAATCTGGGTAAACTCTTTTCCTCATGGTCTGATGTTATTTTTGTGTTAAAGGAACAATTTTATCCCTTAGGATACAAGCAAAAAGCTTTAATGAATTTGCAGTATTTAAGACAAGGCAAAGGTCAGGATGTTCAAAGTTTTACAGAGGAGTTTAGAAAGCAAGCACTGAATTTGGGTATTGCACTTGATACACCTGAAGTTGTAACTAAGTATATTGGCTCATTGCATAGCTATATTAGGAATTCATTGTTGTTGTTTGAACCAACCACTATTGACTCAGCTAGCGTGAAGGCAATTCATATTGAGAACAAGGGCAAAAATGAAAGGGATGATTGGTCCAGAAAGCCACCATTCAAACCTCCCAATGGCAAATCCAAAGCGAAATGGAAAGGAAAGGAGAAGAAGACAACAACAACCAAAGAGGGAGAATGCCCATATTGCAATCATTGCAAAAAGGAAGGCCACGATGACAACCACTATTGGAAACAACACCTAGAAAAGTGTCCAAAGAAGTATGGAGAAAAAACGAAGTAGAAGCCAGTGGAAATGGCACAACAAGACTTTGAATCGGATTCGGGAGATGAAGCGTTGATCACAACAATAGGAACAAAAGGTACTCTTACACCTCATGTTAATTCTGAATCACATGAAGGCACCAGTTCTGTAAAGGAGTCCCTTCCTAATGACCGAAAGAGAATTGAACTGTTTCATATCAGAGTTGTTGTAAATCATACTAAAGTTGAGACTTTGTTTCATACTAGGTCCCAAGAAAACTTAATTGCAGAATCCCTGGTAAAGAAACTCGACTTAGAAACAAATCCACACCCGAAGCGTTACCCGCTTGGATGGATACATGATAAAGCAAAATTGAATGTGACCAAGCAGTGTAAAATCAAATTTGTGATCACTTCTAAGCTAGTGGATGAAGTAGAACTGGATGCAATACAATTGGATATATGTGGCATGGTGTTAGGGAGCCCATATCTATATGATAGAAAGGAAATCTTCTTTCATCACAAAAACAAATACCAAATCACAAAAGATGGAGTAGAATATATAGTAAGGGCTCATCAAAATAAAATCAATGCTAGCCTTGTAAGTGCTGGATAAATGAAAATACTGGTGAATTCTAGTAAGGGTTGCATGCTTATGGTTGTAAGGGAAAAAGAGGTAGAATTCACTGATGCTTTCCAGGGCTGCGATCGGAAACATAAACATGAATTATTTGAATTAATTTATAATTATGATGAGTTGTTTCAGGAACCAAAGAGATTACCTCCGAAGAGGGAAATCCAACATGAAATCCATTTTGTAGCATGATGCTCCTTTGCCAAATATTGGCATGTACAGGATGTCGACCATTGAGATGGAGGAAATCAAGAAACAGGTGCAAGAATTATTGGACCAAGGAGTCATTAGGCCGAGCACTTCTGTGTAGTTCACTGATTGTCTTAGTCCTAAAGAAAGACGACACATGGAGGATGTGTCTGGATTACCACGCACTAAACAAGATCATGGTGGAAAATCGCTACCCTCTTCCATGCATAAATGATTTATTAGATCAATTAAAGAATGTTGTTTATTTCACAAAATTGGATTTGCGCGGTGGTTATCACCAGATTTGAATTGCAGAGCAGGACGTGTGGAAAACTGCCTTCAATACTAAATAGGGGTTGATCGAATGGATGGTGATGCCATTCAGACTTTGCAATGCTCCAACCACTTTTATGAGGGTTATGAATGATCTCTTTTAGCCTTTCATTGATGATTTTGTTCTTGTATATTTAGATGATATACTTGTCTTTAGTAAAAGTTGGGTTCAACATGTGTGTCATGTAAAGAATGTGCTTGATGTACTAAAAAAAGAAAAACTCTTTGTAAACTTGTCAAAGTGTGAGTTCGAGAAAACCTCTTTTGGTTACCTAGGTCATATTGTTGGTCATGGTCAGTTAAAGATTGATCCCTCTAAAGTTGAAGCAATTGTAAATTGGCCTAAGCCTACTAGTGTAACTGAGGTAGGTGTAGCACATTATTGGAGGAAATTTATTGCTAATTTCTCTGTTATTGCAGCACCTTTGCACACATTGAAAAGTGTGAAATAGGTCTTCCAATGGGGAGGAAGACAACAGAAGTCCTTTGAAACATTGAACAAAATTATTAGCACCGTGCTAGTCATAGCCTTACCTGATATCCAATAGCCATTCGAGATTGAAACTAATCCCAACGGTTATGCCATGGGAGTTGTACTGATGTGGCAAAAGAAGCCGATTTTTTACCATTTTGAGAAGTTTTCTCAAGCTGTGATAAATTATCCCACTTATGACAAGGAGCTTTACGCCTTGGTGCAAAATGTGAAAAAGTGGAAACACTACCTGATCGACAAGGAGACCATCATCCATATGGATCATTAGCCCTTGCAGTACCTTCAGTCACAAACCAAGTTATAGCAATCTCTTCATTTTAGGTGGATGGGTTTTCTTCAATAGTTTCATATGGTAATAAAGTATAAGAAGGGCACTAACAATAGAGTGGCCAATATTCTATCTCGCCCTCCCATTTCTGCTTCTATTATTTCGCATAATGATTCATTGTCTTTTGAGAGTTATGGTGAACAATATGCTAACAATGATGACTTTAAAGAGATTTATTCAAAACTAAACCATGTTTCACAGGTGGACAACTATCACTTGCAGGGGAAACTATTGTATCACGTTAGTAAATTGTGTATTCCCACAGGGGAAAGAGTACATGTAATTCGAGAGGCCCACACCTCTCTTATGTCTAGACACTTTGGTGTCGAAAACAGTTTATGTCATGTACAAAGATTTTGTTTTTGGCCTCATATGAAAAGCATTATGACTTGCTATGTAAAGGGTTGTGTGATGTGTTTCATTTCAAAGCCCTCTAACAGAAAACTCAAGCTCTACACACCACTCTCTATTCCAAGTCGTCCATGGGAAAGTGTGTCAATGGACTTTGTAGGAGGTTTGCCTTTGTCTAGAAGGAGTCATGACTACTTGTATGTTGTCGTTGACCATTTTAGCAAGATGTGTATTCTTATGCCTTGTAAAAAGCAAATCACTGCAGAGCAGACTGCTTCTCTTTTGTGTTAGTATGTTTGGGTCCATTTTAGATTACCCACATCTATTGTGTCAAATTGGGACTCTCACTTTCTCAGAGAGTTTTAGACTAGTTTGTGGAAGATGATGGACACCAAATTGAAAAGAAGCGTGACATTTCATCCACAGACTAACGAATAGACAAAAGTTGTAAACCGTACTGTGGTACACTTGTTACGAGGCTACTGTGAGGAACATCCCAAGTTGTGGGATGAACATCTCCCATATGTACAACATTCCTACAACTAAGTAGTGCATTCATCTATGCAGTGTTCACCATTTGAGACATGCTTTGGTTACCTGCCAAAGGACCCTTTTGATATGGTCTTTGGAAGGGAATATGGCTCCAGTGGATGTAATGATAGGGACAAAGCTCAGCAGTTCATTCAATGAATCCAATTGATTCACCAAGCAGTAAAAGAGCAGTTGGAGAAAAGTGAAGCCCGTTACAAGGCTCGACATGACAAACACCGAGTCGACCATCAATTCCAAGTGGGTGATAAAGTGTGGTTCCACATCAGCAAGGACAGGATGAAGGGAGAAGGGAAGAAGTTGAGACCAATCCAGTATGGTCCATTCACCATATTGGAGAAGATTGGAAATAATGTCTTTCATCTTGATTTGCCAATTCATATGCAGATGTATTCAGTAGTGAATGTAAAGAACTTAAAGATGTATTAGCCACCATTAATCATGGAAATAGATGAGGTGGGTGCAGTTCCTACAGTTAATGATTTTGCACCAGAATATCTCGATTAGTTACCTGAAGACATCATCCTTGACGAAAGGACGAGCACTTCACGGTGAGGATATGTGGAATACCTTTGAGTGGGCTTTAAGGGAACGCACTCCAGCAAGGACAAATGGCTAGAGAAGGAAAAGGTGAGGGAACAATTCCCTCACTTGCCAATTGACTAATGAAACCTTTTGGCAGTCCAAAAGCTCCTCAATGGGGAGGATTGATCCAGGTGGATCTTCAAATGCAATGGCATGTAAAAGCTCAAAATTCCAAGTGGCAGAAAAGTAGGTATCTTGACATCATATCAAAGTGATCGTTGCCCTGATTCCAACAGTGTGAATGACACTCCAATCCAAATCCAGATGATGAAGTTATGGCCAAAAGAAGCTTGTATTGTTCCATTGGAAAATGGGGCATTTTCTCCTAAAAATGGGCTTTTAGCCTTTCAAAAGGAAATCGCATTAGAAAACATGCAAAGGGGTGGATTTAACAACCCCCAATCAGTGATTGCTGATATATCAGGTCAAAGGGAGGAAATTGGCGATATCGGGGGCTTCAGACCTACGATGTAGCGATCGCCGATATCGACGTCGGCAGATCAGGTTTGCGAAACATAAGGAATAAGACCAGGACCTTCAGGCCACTGCGATTGTGATCTGCCAATCAATTATGGGCAATCTCAGCCATCAGATCAAGAAATACATCAACAACCAGGATTAAATCAGCGGATCGGCAATTGAAAAATCGACGATCAACAAATCAGTGATCGGCAGATCAATGATCGGCAAATCGGCGATTGACAGATCCTTGTGACAGGGGCCATTGAATAGTGCGATAGCAACATGCAATGCAATCTCAGTCGTTTGATCAAGGATTAGATCAACGTCTAGGATTAAATCAGCGGATCAACGGATTGGCAATCGACGATCAGAGATTCCCAATAGATAGGGCCAATGACATCAATGATAGCGATCAGTGATAAGGATCAGACTTGATGGATTTCTAGGTCCGATTTCATATATTTGAAGTCCGGTTAAAAGGGATTTTGGTCAGATTTTCTTATCTTTTATGTATTATTTCTTGGAACGAAAAAGATTTATTTTAAAGGGTTGTTGTGCCTGCCGATCCTTCTACTCCACCGGTTTCCATTCTAACAAAAATTGACCTTTGATTGTTAAGTGGCCTTTGTCCTAAATGACACATATAAAGCTCGATAATTGGAAAAAGTACGGAGGAGAGGATTTTTAGCACACAGTTCAAGGCAGCGGCTTCTAGGAGGGCTGATTGATCATTTTGTTTGAATTGGGTGAATTTTATATGGTTTTTTCCCCTCTTGATGCCACAGATGTAGTGGTGCTATACATTTCTCCATTTGAGGTTTCCATTTCACAGCCATTATCCAAAATGGAGGTATAAGTCTCTTTTGATGTACTGATGATTGTATTCTCTTCTTTTCATGCCATTTAATATATAAAGGCCTCCCCATTGATCGAGCATGGCCCAGAGACATAGTTTGAGTTGGAAAAAGCTCCGTTATCAAGTCTTGCTTCTTGTCACACTCTTATGTGTTTCGTCTTCTTTTCTTGTGTGTACATTATAATTCTGTGTTAAGCTGCAATTCTTACATGTGATTCTTTTCATAAGTATATAAGCGAAAGATCCTTGGATCATTCCTGAAAGTGGATTTAGTCAAGTCCATCTAGGTTGCTTTTCCACTTGTTTCATACATGTTCAAAGCCAAAAACAATAAACCACAAAATATGAGGAATAGGATATATACAATTCATAATACCAATACAATTAATTAAGGGGTAGGTTGTTATATTCAAGTTTTGTGGTTAAAACAACAAAATGTAGCTTCACAAAACTACATCAGTTCCTTTCTTTTTACACCTTATCCACTATTTTACTTTCACCCACTTCATTGAGTTTTTCAGTTTGATCCACATAGAAACATGCTAGAGAAGGAGTGTGAAATATTTTTTGGTAATGTGTTTCCCTTGTGTATAACCAAGAAGTCTTTTCCTTATGCATTTCTATGTGCATAGTTGATCTTAACACACATCATGTTAGTATAATTGTTTTCATCATTTGTGAACATATTCACACACACATGCATATGTGTGTATATATATATTAAAATAATACATCACTAGCAAAAATTATGTTTAGGGATTTTTCTTCATTCTTATGGCTGCACCATTTTTCCATATTTTTTTCACTATGTTAGGCTACTACAAGAAATTTGATTAATAGTGCCAGTTTATTCAGTTACACCATTCCAATCAACCTCTTTTATGGTGATTATGTTTCAATTAAAATCTAAATTGGGAAGTTCTAATAAAATAACAATATCGATCTCTAATCCGATACAAATTTGATATTGTTTCATTCTTAAAGTTGATGCCAATCAAATATTTCTTTGCCCTTTGTAGGCTCTATTTCAATTGTACTTAAGGGCTTACATGTCTTCACTCTTGATTCTCACTTTGATCAATTTTAATGTTTTCCATTTCTATGTAAGATTGATGAATTTTTCATCTTTTTTGCATTATCTCTACATGCCTATGTGTTTTTCACATTTCTAGGGGTAGTTAAGATGAAATTGTTACTATTATTTCAAACTTAATAGTCTCCAAATACTTTTTTATTTTCATGATTCATTTTTCCTTTAACTACAATTTAGCATGATATTCTATCTTTTCCTGCATATATATCACATTTTTTTTACTTCACATATGTGATGGACCACATTTTTCCTAAGCTATCATGTTTGTTAACCAATTCTCTTGGTTACCATTTCAGTCTTTAGGTTTACCGATCAAAAAAATATTTTTCCTTTTCCTTTTTTGTGTGTGTGTGTGTGTGTTTGATGTTTTCATACTTGGAAATTCTCGTTGGTCACAATTTGTGCTCCAATTATTAAGTGTATTAAATATCTGAACTTAAAAGCTCTTTTCCATAAGGAATTAACTCCGAAGATTCCTTAATCAAGGATATCACAAAACTATTTATCTATTTCCTTGGTAACTTTTTTACCATTTCCTCCATAAATCTTAGCAGTCCTAAAGAACAAGCATGTTTAAGACAGCCATGGTGGTTTGATTCTCAGCTAGAAGGGTATAACCTATAGCGTACTTATGCTTCAATTATGTTGTTAGCATCAAATTTCTTGATAGAATGTATCAGTTGTGTCAATATCTCTCTATAGATAGTGCCATCTATTGCATCTCCTATAAAAGCATCCTATTTCCTCTACTTTGTAGCTAGAGAAGTACCCATGGGCTTGCAATCTTTCATATGGAAGCTCTCAATTACCCAGTCACTAGGAAATATATCTCAATCTCCCTGCTACAACTCCAAGCCAAGGAAGTAGTGCATCAAACCCATATCCTTCATCTCAAACTCTCCTACAAGGTCCTCCTTGCAAGACTTTATAAACCTATCATCTTCTGTCAATATCAAATCATCTACATACATGAATAATATTAGGAGACTTCCATCTACCAAAATTTGTTACATATTTGCAGCTTCTTTACTCTTATTGAATCCTAATCCACTAAGATAGGAATCTATGTGAGTGCACCAAACATGAGGTGTCTTCTTGTGACCATATAGGGCTATCCTAAGTTTACATGTGTCTCCCTCTAAAATGTCCCAAATCCCTCAGGCTACTCAATGTAGATCTCTTCCTCAACCACTCCATCAGAGAAGGTAGTCTTAACATCCATTTGGTGTACCCTTAACCCTAACTGTGCTTTTAATGCAAGTATGAGCTTGATAGATGAGTATCTTGCCATAGGGGAAAATGTCTCCTCATAATCAACTCCCTCACCTATGAGAATCCTTTGGCCACAAATTTGTCCTTGTACTTCTCAACACTGCCATTAGCTACATGTTTCAACATATACAACCACCTAGATCCCATAAGAAATTTTCCCTAAGATTTAGGAACAACCTCCCAAGTGTCATTATTCATGATGGAGTCATACTCCTCCATTATGGAATCTATCCACAGAAGCTAGGAAAGTACCTATTTAAATGAAGAAAACATAGAAACAATCAATTCTCATGAGTGCCATATATTTGGTATATTTATCTCGTGATCTCCTTTATCTAAGTAAGGAGATAGGAGCTCCAAGTTGCTCCTGAGATTCCTGCACCAACTTGTTTGGCTCTCTAGCTCTCTTCCTCCCTTCTCTAGAAGGCTCTATGTAAGTGGGTCCCTTGACTCAACCTTCTCTCTGCTCCTCCACATGTGGATGCTACACATCTTCTAGATCTCAATTAGGCTCCTCATTTAGATCTAGAAGCTCCTCCTCTAGTGGAACTCTTAGCTCTCACTTTAGAGATCTTCTCATGGCCTTCTCCTCATCAAACATGGCATCTCTGCTCATCACAATCATCCTATGTTAGGGAATATGCACTCTATAAATATGATTTGTCTCTATGTATGATACAAAGACCCCCCTCTCTATAGTGGGATCCAACTTTTTCTTGATATATTTGGAGACATGACAATACATAATGGATCCACAAATGTGAAGGTGGGAGACATTTGGCTTCGTCCCAGACAAATCCTATTTAGGTTGGATCATTCTATATATTTTTTGAGTGCTCGTATTTTGCAAATAAATAATAGTATTACATGTTTCTTCCCATAGGTATAGTGATAGCCCTTAATCATGAAACATTGCTCTTACAACCCCTACAATGATTCTATTTTTCCTCTATGCCACCCCATTTTGTTGTGGGTTGTGAGATGTAGTCAACTCCCTTCTAATACACTCCTTGACACAATTATTTGAATGCATGAGACATATACTGTCCTCCGTTATCACTTCTTAGGGATTTTTATTTTTTTTTCTAGTCTCATTTTCAACTAAGGCTTTAAATTCAACAAACATTGTATAAACCTCATATTTATTCTTCATAAATAGATCTAGTACTTGCAAGAAAAACCATCTACAAAGATCATATAATTCATGATCTTTGAATCTCTAACTGTAGAAAATGGTCCACACACATCTGAGTGACTTGTTCCAACATAGCTCCATGTCTACAATCTCCTCCCTAGAAGAAGGATTTAACATATTTTCCAAAAGTGCATCCCTTGTGAACATCTTGTTGTTAAAGGATGAATTTTGGAAGTCTAGTTGTGATTTGTTGCATTATTTTCAAAGATTTGTGGTGTACGTTTCCCAAGTGCCTATGCCATAGCTCACCAAAATCTCAACATTGAACATATTCTTCCTTTCTTGTCAATGTAGAGGATGCATCAACCTCCAGCTTGTATAGATTTTTAACCTGAAGGCCAATTTGTTTTACTTTTCTAGTAGAAACAAGCTTCAAATAATATTTCCCTTTACTGAACACCACATCATAACCCTTGTCCTCAATTACAACTAAGGAAACTAAATTTTTCTTCAAACCTGGCACATACATTACACTATTTAGGTGACAATGGGACGATGACTCCTTCTTAAAGGTGATAGTGTCAATCCTACTATACCTCCCATCATATCCAAGTTCCATGTGTAATTATTGTTCCTCCCCCCAAACTATTGCGGAACTCCTTATTTCCTATCATATGAAATGAAGCAGCAAAGTTTAAGTACCATACACTGCCTTGTACAATTCTTTCCATGCAAGAAATGAGGTTGGAATCCAACTCAAATTTTGATGTGAGAGAATCTCCTCCTACTTGTCCTACATGATTCTTACTGG
>APFE030622938.1:17886-28177 GCA_000404065.3 Pinus taeda
GAAGTATTTAGAGATACTGGGCAAACTTTTCTTACCCAAGGGAAGTATGCTAGAAATCTGTTAGAAAAGTTTTCTATGAATCAGTGTAGAACAATAGCAACACCTTTGCAGCAGAATCTGAAATTAAGCAGTGATGATGGCACCAAAATTAATGAGGTTGAGTAAAGGCCCAAGTTAATTATTTTGCTTCCCCATTGTAAAACAAGGGCAACTGCATAGCAACAGTCCCTGCCTATCTTTATCAACATGCAAAAAAAACGTGTTGCGAAAATTCCGGTGCAGGACAGGGAGTTCAGTGATCGAGGCACCGTATCCTTCTCCAGATGCTACAAACCATTCCCATTTCCCACACAGAGATTAATATAGCCTAGGTTGCTAACACATGCATAGATGGTCCCATGCAAAATAAATAGAAAAACACCATGTCTGAGCTTGTTAGCGCACCATTTTACAAACCTTGATACTAATGTTGTCACTGATATTATTGTTGCTTCCCCACATGCGTTAAGGGTAATTTCTTTTGGGCAAACATGGTTTTGTAAATGCCCCTTGCGTGGTATTGTTGTGTGGGTTTGGTTTAGAGTGGTCAATGGAGTGCAGACCCGATGCGAAATTGTCATTTGGGCTTTTGACGCTGGTGGACAATTGATTAGAGCGAGGGTGACGATGACTGGTATTTAATTTCCTTGGCATCAGTGGACTAAGCTTATTATACTTGGCATTGCTGGACTGTTTTATAGCCACGTGCCCATTTAAATGTATGCAGTTTCACAAACTTCAAGTGAGTGCGTTTTGGCATGTATTTGATTGAATCGTTAAAATTCATCGTACCATGTGCATAGAACCATTGAAATAAATAATTATATACCATGAGCATAGAACCATTGAAATAGATAATTATATACCATGAGCATGAAACCATTGAAATTTATTCTATCATTCCATGCATTCCTATTATTTAAAACGCCCATTGTTACGTGTAATTATGACGAAAATCTCATCTGCGGTGCTTGTACTACTAGTTCCCTTAGATACACCGCAATTTAATGTGGACGAAGAAGGATGATGCACCTGCCTCCTTTCCATCCAATCCCCAATACTCATTTTGTTCATGTCCCAATGTGGACATTTTAACAATTTCATCCTCAATACTCATTTTGTTCATGTCCCATTGTGGACATTTTAACAATTTCATTACAGTTCGAGATGCACTATGCGCCCTAACGCTGCAATAAATGTTACACATTGCAGTCGATCCGCATCAGTGGACTAGCGTTATTATACCTGGCATCGGTGGACTGTTTTATAGCCACGCGCCCATTTAATTGTATTCAGTTTCACAAACTTCAAGTGAATTCCTGCTTCCTGTGCTAGAGCAACAGAGGACATGAGGATTTCAGGAGCTGCTATCATTTCCAATCTGTGATAATGATAGCAAACATGAAAGTCCATCCTTTGACGAGTTTCTGCATGGTGGTCATGGATCTGAATATGATTTGAATCTGACAAGCTGTAGAAGGGCAGAATGGCCCAACTATAACTTTATGTAGAGGTTCAAAGTTCAGCCTTTTGAACCTGAAATATGCATAACCCATGTCGGAATCATGTACTTCGCTTGTCAAAACTAAAAAAAAAGATCAGTTCTCCAACTTGGATGCCCTAGAGGATCAGTTCTCCAGCCTCGATGCCCCAAAAGAGGGTGTGAGCTCTTCAAGTGAGGGTGTGAGCTCTTCAAGCCGGGGGCCCAACTCATCTAACACTGTGAACTCTTCAGACAATTGCAACGACAAGAGATTGGGGAATATTAATGGTTACCAAGCCAATACAGCCTCCCGTGAACGAATTAGGAAGAGGAAGTGTTCCAAGCTCTGCAAGAACAGTGAAGAAGTGGAGAGCCAATGACTCACATTGTTGTTGAGCGCAATAAGAGAAAGCAAATGAACAAGCATTTAACAGTCCTGTGGTCCCTGATGCCGCTCTCTTTCATCTAAAGGGTACAAATTCTGCACCATTATATTGTCATTTCAATTCCTATAACTTTATATGAAATTTATGGCTCAAGGATTTATTTGGGTCATATATGTCTTTGTTCAGGGAGACCAGGCCTCCATTATTGGAGGTGCAATTGACTTTGTGAACGAACTGGAACAAATCTTGCAGTCTCTTCAAGCTCAAGCTCAAAAGCATAGAAAACAATGTGAATTGGAATGTAAGCTCAAAATGATTTGCAGGGTTGAACTGATAAGTGTGTTTTTGTATTTAGAGAAGCATTATGATAAAGTGTCTTGTTTTTTTGTGTGGTTAAGACAACATAAAGAAAACAAGATGTAAATGAAGTTGTGATAAACCAGTGTGTTTTTTTATTCCTAATTAAGAAGTGTGTTTTTTATTCATGATTGAATAAAAGGTTCTCCTCAGATTAATACTTATAATTTGGCTTTGTGAGATATATAACCGATTGTTTTTTTAAGTGAATCTGTCCACCATTGTTTTCCCAACGTCATTTTGTTGATTTTTAACATTTCCTTATAAATGGAGGGTTTATCTTTGACATCACTCTGTTTCTGCTTCAATGTTCTCGTCAATTTTTTGTCATTTGTTCTTGTTTTTTAACTTTTCCCTCTAATCTCAGGGTTCATATTCCACATAGATTGTCTGTTATTCTTTTCAGAATTCTCTTGTTAATTCAAAGCTCATGTAAGGAATTACTAATTCTTGTATCCATTAAAACTAGAAGTACAAGACTTTTCATTTGCATCTCTTTTAGCACATAAGCCCCTTTTTGGTTGCATCTCTTTTAACGCATAAGCTCCAAAAAGGCTCGGTCCAACCGTTTGGAGATAAGGTTTGGCAATTCAACACCGCTGAAAATGGAAAAGCTCAAGCAAATGAAGGGCTGCATTGTGGGCAGTGCTGGAGGGTGGCGTATTGCTTAGCTAATTCATAAACAGGCTCACCCACCCATAGTCAACGGTAGCAAATCCTTCACCCTTCACTCTGATTTTGGTTATCCTTATTTTGAATATAATGGATGCACATAGAAATATAGAAATAAAAATAGATTATAATAACTCAAATGAAGATGATGCACACAGAAATAAATATACAGGGGAAACCATTGTCCTTGCAATCAAAGGGTATAATATTTCATGGTGATTTTATGCTTACTAATCAATTATTTTTTTGTTTTTGGTCTGATTCCTCTTTGGTCTAATGCACTTCAGAATGATGCCCACAATTTGGTCTAATGCACTTCAGAATGATGCCCACAATTTGCAGTAAACCAGTGGAATTCATGATTTTCCATTCATGCAGTTCTGTGGTACCACTGAAGGTACACCTATTTTGGAGTTGGGAGCAAAGAGAAAAGCAAAGCTAATTGCAATTGCAGGGAGGTGCAGGGAGGAGTAGAAGTAGAAGCTTACGCTTTTCCACCAACAAGATAGACATGAATCCTAATCCCATGATAGACATGAATCCTAATCCCATGAGGCTGGTGTCTGCTTCAATGGCTTTGGAACGAAAGGGAGGAGTAGAAGTAGAAGCTTATGCTTTTCCACCAACAAGATAGAAATGAATCCTAATCCCATGATAGACATGAATCCTAATCCCATGATAGACATGAATCCTAATCCCATGAGGCTGTTGTCTGCTTCAATGGCTTTGCAATGAAATTTAGATGTTTGCTGCAACTTTTTGCAATGAGGCTATTGTCTGCTTCAATGGCTTTGCAATGAGGCTGATGTCGGTAGCAGTTAGTAGTCGACAGTAGGATGACAGGCGTTAATAACACTCGTAGCTGGCAATAATAGGTGTAATCACCATTTCAAACCTTTTAAACAAAGGTTTATGCAACATTGCCCCAACTATATATAAAATCACAAAATGTTTGATAAAATGGATCAGTACGGCGTATTAATATGAAATCTCGGAAATAAGACTTCGAAATCAGTACAATGTATTAAAATGAGATCTCGGCAATAAGATTTCGAAAACAAAACTTTGGATAAATAAAAAAAATCACGAAATGTTTTTTTAAAACATTGGTCGCAAAACTTTGGATAAAATGGATCAGTATGGCGGATTAATATGAAATCTCAGCAATAAGATTTCGAAAACAAAACTTTGGATAAATAAAAAAAACCACTAAATATTTTTTTTAAACATTGATTAACCAAAGTAACGGTACGCCTAAATTAATATGACAATTAATATGAAATATATAGCCGATCGATCACTATAGTCCCTACTATGTCGAAAGTAGGGACTAATAAGCACATAATCTAAGGAATGATTAAAGAGCACAAGGCAAAACCTAACATAAAGACAAGGTTTATGGCATATATTATTTAAGGCTCAAACGGTGTTTGTGAGAACTTGTATTAAGATTTCCCTTCAAAAGAATCCAAAAGGAAGTATGGTGTATTATACCCTATTTTTTTTCGATGTGAAACATGTGTTGCATTAAAAAGAAAAAAAAAAGAAATGAAATTTCATGCAATGCATATTTCCCATACGAACCATAGAATACATATTGAACATGGAAAATTATAAGAGTTAAATTTATGGCATAAGTTAATTTTCCATATTTTTTTAAATAATTTACCCAACTTTCATTTTTGTGAAATAATTTTCCATAGGATAAAATTACTTTAATCCACTTCAACCATCTTTAAACTTTTCTAGTAACTACAAAAATTAAATAATTTTATAAAAATATTTTCAAACATTTATTATTATTTTCATTTTAAAAATTATGAAAATTTACCTTAATTTTTAATTTTAAATAAATATAAATCCTTAAAAATTAGTGATATCAAAATATAAAACCTTTTTAAATATGAAACATGACGTTCAATGAAATAAATAAAACAAGGTATAAAGCACATAAGACTTGACAAAAGAGGTAAGAATACATAGGATACAAGAAGTGACATACTGAACAATAACACAAAACATGTTAAGAATCACATTCGGTAAGGTATAATCTTTCACTTGAGTCCTCGACGAAGCAAGGACTAATAAGGCCCAAGATCGTGGCACACCCTTAATACAAAAGTTTGTTGATGTGTGCATAAGACTCGATATTCAGAAAGGTTCATAAAAACCTGTGTTAAGGATGCATAAGGTAAAGTAGAAAGGGGCATAAGAAGTGTTACTAAATGACAAACCAAAATTCTTTTGAATTCCATATTTTGTTGCACCTCAAATATATTTTAATTTGATAGGTATCACACACCAAATAAATTTTTAATCCAAACATGTATCATATTTAATCTCATTTTCCATGCAATACCATTTTTCACCCTGTTGTAGCTCCCAAAGATAGCCTCGGATTGCTTACAAGACCAGTGCCTGGGCACATTTAAATTTGGAGAGTCTCAAATGATTCAAAGTAAAGAGAGACCTCACTTATATTCTATATGTATATATAATGGGTTGGTTTATTCACCTAAAGGAGTAAGTCATGAATTTGTTGGTACTTCTTCCCATATACAAATCTTAGAAATATGTATAAAACAATGGAGGCCGAGTAGTCCAAGGACTTACAGTTTAATAGATTTTTGTAGAGCAATGATAGAGGATGAGGAGGAGGAGTAACTCATATATGGAGCTTACAACATCAAGAATTCTATGCATAACACATAGAGTTTGCAACTTTAAGGATTCCTATAATTATCTAAGTCAGAAATAGATATAATGGGAAGAAGAGAGGTTGTGCGTTATGATTCTGAAGTGCATTTGTTAAAGATATAATTTCAATAATCCATGTAGGAACTAGCATTAAAAATTTCGATACAAATGAATCTATGAGGAACTTACAGGCACATGCATAACATATTGATACCAACGAATCTGTGAGGAAGTATTGAAATATTTCTAACAACAGTAATTACATGAATTCAGAGAAGAAACATGAATAAAATTTGTTTTAACAAAGGTAGAACATACTATAATAGGGGGAATCTGTATTGTAAAGCCATACAGATTGAAAATAACATGTAGTGTTTCTTTAGAATTTATGAACCCTTTTTAAGTCTTGCTTTTGCCTATTTATCTAGAGAGGGGAGCAAGAACATTCATTACAACAAAATATCTCTACTCTAGACTCAATTGTTGGGTCAACTAGCTGTCTTAGTCATAAATGGCTATGTGGCCCAAAAATATTGTAGAATTAAATGCCTCATGAAAGGAGGCATGTTACAGTACAGTAAATAAGAAATCCTTAGATAAAAATACACAAAAACTCTCCTTTCCCATCCTGTGATCATCTCTACTACAGGGGTTGTTCTACTTGCGGTATAGCTTCCTGCACTACTTCTCCAACCTCTACCATTTGTGCCTTTATTTCATTCGACACTGACTTCCAGATCCGTGTCACATTAGGCTTCTTTTAGATCAACCCATCCCATGCTTTGAATGCACCATATTTTTTTCTTAAAACCACAATTGCCGACGCATCACGCCCTTTAAATCCCTGTCTTGCACCAGCACCTTGATGTACCAAGTGAGTCTCTCTTGATGGCAATATGGGGGAACTTGCTCATTCTGGCCTCTAGCTATACAAAATGTTGTGAAATAGATGAAACCCGACCTCCCTGAGCCCTTTTCACTTTATCTCCCCTTTTGTAACTTTCTCCATATGACCGGGGGCTAGAACCAGGGGCTTAGCCCTTTGGGCGCTAAGGCTTTCCGCTGTCATGCGGGGGTCCTTTTCCTTTATAATACTAGAAACACCTTTGATAACTCTTTATACCACATTGGCTGATATCGTAGACGTGAAATGTTTATAGATCATGTTGTAATAAATTTTCTCATCCGGGGGCCTTTTTCCTTATCGCAATTGCAATCGCATGCCATGAGGGATATCAACGAAGAATGAACTTTCACTTTGTGCGATTTCCGATCGCTAATCTCAGGGTGACGTCATCACTGCCACGTGTCACCTTGTGAGTGGTGACACATGTCACCGAGAAACAACCCCATAAGACCCTCAAAGACATCAAAACTGAGTGACACTTGTCTTTTGTACTGGCACGTCATTGATGCCATTAGCTTCCATGTCAACCATCAAGAACAATCACATTGTGCCATGTGGCCCCTAGGAAGAGAGAGAAAATGGCTCGCTCGACCCTGTTTTTGCATGAGTTTCCTTTGTAAAATGATCTTGGCCTTCCGCGACGATTTTACACAATGTCATAGAATCACATCCTGCAAGGTTTTGGAGTGGTAGCCCCTATATTTCGTCGATTTTCGATAATGCGGGATTGCATGATGCATGATTGCGGGATTGCCCATCACCGATATGTCGTATTACCACATGGAAGATAGAGAAGGATGTCGCCAGGTCTTGTTTTTTTTTTTTTTTAATTCCTTTGTTAATGATTCTCGACCTCCCCAATGATGTAACACTATATCGCAAAATTGGTGGTTTTCCAATATTTTAAGTTTAGAACCCCGCCGATCTGCTGATCACTGATATCGCGGGACTACAATATCGCTGTTTGGCACCATGAACCACCAATAAATTTAAGTTTGTGCCCCAGGACCATGCCGATAGCCAATATGCGGGATATACTGTGAAGCTATGGGACTGCGGGGTGTAGGATTGTGGGATATTTGATATGCGGGAGTGCATGATTTACCGTATTCTGTCACGTGGAGTAGAGAGAAGGGGGTGGCCCGACCTTTATTTTTCATGGAATCCCTTTGTTAAATGAAATCAGCCTTCCCCGACAACTTTACATTATATCGGTGAATCGCAACCCTGTAGGTTTTCTTAAGTGGGAACCCCTTTGCTTCGCCAATTCGCCGATGGTTGGTAGTGCACGATTTACTGTGCCTGACCCCGATTTACGATCTGCCTTGGTCCTTTGGGCTTTTCTCTTTGTTTTCTAGGTTCTCAAGCAGTAGTTTAGAATTGCTCTATCTCCTAATCTAGAAGTCCATTCTTGGGCTTACATATACCATTGGAAAGCTCTTTTTGAGAATTATGTAATGGGGAGTCCAATTTCACTTTGAGCTCTTCTGTGGCCTAGGAAGGTGACTTAAAAGATCACTGCTCTTGGGAAACCTTGACCAACTAAAACCCATAATGTAGTGAGTGACAACATTGGCTCCAACTGGGGCAATGCCTTGCTGGAAAGGTGCTAAGAACCTACAGACCACTATCTTTCCTTCCATTGGGCATGGATCCATTTATAAAAACTGAAAAATTAACTAAATGACTACAAATTGGCTAAATGATTGTAAGATTCACTAATTGACTAGCTTACATAGAATTTTTTTAAAGAAAAATAAAAATTTTAGACATCACATCACCAAATTATTAGGGCCTTCTCCTCGGGCTTCAAACTTGAATGACAGTTGTCGATACCTACTGAAAATATAATTACTAGGTGATCTCTTCTCTCCAATGTAGCTAGTTAAGCAACTGGATACTTGACTGAGTTCTTCTCATACCTCTTATGAGCAGGTAGAAGAATAAAGGGAGTGGAAACACAAGATTCCACTGATTCTGAAAACCAACCTTCCAATGATACCATCTCCACATCAGGGAACTCGACCTCATTCCATTGTTCTCTAGAAATTCAACAATTAAAATCAACATGTACCTCATAAAATCTCTAGACAAGAACTTTATTATGTGTTCCCAACTTAGTAATGTATGCTCAAATCTTTTGATCTCCTCCATGAACCTTCTAATCGAGTTACTGAGCTCCTTACCTTCTTCTATAAATCGTTTGATCTGCTTAATAATCAACTCGGAGCCTCCAAGCACAACCGATCATTCGACATTCACATTCCTTATTGTTTGTAGCCCAAGGAGCACTGCTTCATATTCAGCCATATTATTGGTTGCCTCAAGCTCTAGTTTGGATTATCCATCAAAGTATAATTTACACACATGATTTTCATCTGTATGTTGGTCATCTAACTACCTTATTAGGTGTACTAATGCTTTCTCTAAGATGACCTCATCTTCTTCTAGGAATAGGTAGGAGAGGTCGCTTTCTTTTCCATGAGATGGGGAGTTTTCTAAGCCTTTGGCTGGGGTCATAGTTTTTACAAACCTGGATTCTATGTACAACCTCCTTTTCTCACCTCCAGAAGTGGGAACTCTAGCTTGATAGAGTACCCCACATAGGAACCCCAAGATCTGGATAAGAGCATTTCGAACCAAGGAGGAATATCAGCCACCACTATGTCCATCACCACACTCTTCACTGAGATCTAAGCTAGGTTCATGACTAGGTCCTTTATCATCCCTAAGCACTTGACTCTCTTGGAGTCGAAGGAGTATAGGTCCTTGTATGGTTTGGTGATTTCCAGGCCCAGGTGTTCCATTACCACTAGTGGCATGAGGTTGTGTGAGGCTCTGAAGTCCAACATGCAGTTGTGTAATAAAAGGTCATGGATCACCAAAGTCACATAGAAAGGTGCAGTAGAAGGATAAAGTTCTTCTACATGCATCCCACAAACAACCATTGGCCTCTCCTCTTAAAGGTTTAAACTATCATAGGTTGGTGTTGATGTATAGGGATGCATGAATTGAGAGACTTGAGCTTTATAACTAGGCTGCTTTAGAAGCTCAATCAGAGGGACATGAATCTTTACCTTTTCAAGCTCCTTCTAGAGGTTGAATGTAGGTTGGACTTTTTCTATACCTCCAGGCTCTATTCCTTCTTCATTACCACTGGTGTTTTTCAGCGGAGCAGGTGCCTCCTTGTCAATGTGTCCCTCTGCACTCTTTCTCTCTTTATTTGCAGAGAATTTCATCTTGGAAGGGTCAGGATTTTTCTTTCCTTTCCCTTTGTCTGGTACTGGAGGAACAAATTGGGGGAAGTTTCCTCCTGTTTCTTTAGTTCTCTTGACCTCTTCTTTGAAGATATTATATTATATTTACATTGTGGCCGTGCTAGCATGAAATCTGCAAACTATTTGCAATAAGAATCTATATCTTCCTCATTTGCTGCTTCTCCATCATGAATGACCTCTTGGTGAACCATATTCTCATGTTCTTCTTTAGGGAAAGTGGAATATAAGTTTCCCTACATCTCCTGTGTATCCGACCATTGCTCATCGGGACCTATTAAAATTTCTGTTTTCCCACCCCGGTTTTCAGTTTCTCCTTATTTCTCCCATGTAGTTAAATTCCCTTTCCCATAACCATACATTCAACAAGCTGAAAAAAAATAAATTTGCTAAAAAGACAAATTCTGGAAATTTTACAGAATGCTGGAAATTGCAGAAATAAAAATCAGCAGTAATAAACAGCCATTAAAACACA